>PVIH01022817.1:0-26283 GCA_004025045.1 Sigmodon hispidus | reverse complement strand
TGGAAGTGGTCAGGGACAGAGTCCACCTGCCCCTGCCCCAGAGAGCGCTGGGATTCTGCAGCCAGCACTGGGTCCCAGAAGTGGAACCAGCAACAATGGGAGCTGAACTCTCCCTCCCAGGCTGGGATAAAGGCACTGAGGCCTCTAGCCCCCTCCTGACCTCTGGGCGGGGTCCGAATCCGCCCCTCGGAGACCCCAGCAGTTGGTTAGTGTGACTTTCTTTAGCTGACCCATTTCCCTAGAAGGGCAATTGAGGCACAAAAGATGTATAAGTAACCAACCACAATGTGAATAGATTTAAGACCTACTCTATGAAATAAAACCTAATCCCAACACTGCTTGGGTGTCCAAGTAGCAATGACACTCTGCTATATTTATAGATCAGTGTCTTTCTCAGCCATCATCAGAAAGGCTTTCTGTTGAAGAGGATGGGAAATATTAGTCAGACAGAATAGACAAATGGACAATTACAGAGACTGAGAGGCATTAGAACACTCAGTCCTAAATGGGATGTCTTCATCAAATACATCCTCTGAGAGTTCAGGAAACAATGTGAAAAAGGAGACAAGAATGAGCCACAGGGGATAGATAACACCAAGGAAACTGTCTTTCAGACACAACAAGACTGTGGCATCATACACAGGGCTTGCACAGTGCCAAGCCACATAGGTTCCATTGCTGAGAGGGGGCAGTAGACATGAATTCTCATGCATAATCAAAAAGCTACTTCCAATCACTTGCAAAGGAAAACTTAGTTTTCTCCCATGAAGTCTCATAGGGTATACAAACCATACCTAAGGGTAGGCCCTGTTGGGAGCTGCCGCACCTTAAAGATGGCGCTGGCTCCTGTTCCCCGCCTTCTTGATGGTGAATGCTTCTAGTAATAATTAACTCCATCCATGGGATGTGCTGAATTGACTAGCTTGCTTCTGTGTGCGTGGCCCTATGGTGAAGGCCCACGCGGCATTAGCTGAGTGAAGGACTTGAGCTTAAAACTGGCTGCACAGGTTGGGAGCAGAAACTACTACTGCAAGGGGCTACCGCAGCAGGGGGCTACTGCTGCAAGAAGTATCTGTAACAATAAAGGACCTGGTCAATTACCACAGAAGAATCCTGGTGCTGTGTCTTTTCCTGCTGGACGGGACTACGCGCGGCGCAAGGCCCCATGCCCAGCAGTAAATGGCCAGCATAAAAAAAATTAAAGAGTATTTTGGAGACATTTTGGTCTCATATTTCTTAGTTAGACAATTTTTACCTTACTGATATTCTGCTTGTATGCTATGGGTTTTGATTTTGCATCTTTATTTTGTGTGTGTGTGTGTGTGTGTGTGTGTGTGTGTGTGTGTTTCTTGTGCCTTTTTTCTTTTACTTTTTAATTTTGTTGGTTTGTTTATTTTATTTGTATTTTTGTTTTCTAAAGAGAAAGAAGGTTGAAGGTAAGAAGAATCTGGGAGCAAATGAGGGAGAAAAAAATTATTTTAAATAAAAAACAGGTGATAGGATATAAAAATCAGTAATAAAAATAAAATTTGTAATCAGTGAATAATAGGCAACTGAAATACAAAATAGCATTTAGGATATAAAATCAAATTCTCAGAGGTCTATATACACATAGAGTGAAAAATAAAAGATCTAAGTAAATGAAATTATATACTGTGTTTATCAAACAGAAGGCTCAATGTTTTTTCTTGGGAGTTCTCAGGATCTAAGAGCTGGTCAACAACTACATAATTCTTACTTTAAAAAAAGTTTTAATTTTTTTTTGCTTAAAATATACACTGATTTTTAAGAAAAAGAGGAAACTAGAAAATAAAAATAAAAATTCTTTTCTAAACTGATATATAGTTTCAACAAGTACCAATAACAACCCTAGAAGGCTTTCTTCTTCAGAACAGACAGTGGAGAACCTGTGAAATAATGCAAGTTATTAAAAGCACTTGGTACAAAGCCTGAGGATCCCAGTTCAATCCCAGGGCTTCACACAGTGTAAGGAGAGAGGCAGCTTCTGCAAGTCATCCAATAAACTCCACACTCAAACACACACACACACACACACACACACACACACACACACACAGAGAGAGAGAGAGAGAGAGAGAGAGAGATATCAAGGAGAAAGAGAAATAGTGTATTGTTAAAAATAAAGCTAATTTTTAAAAAGAACATACAAGCAAATTCTGAAATTTATATGGAAATTCAAATTACAAATAGATAAAACAAAACTGTAAAAAGTACTAAACAGGCAAGATTCTTATTACCTGATTTTAAGAATAATATAAAGTTATAATAATTTAAAATAACCATGATAGCATTGCTATAAGAAAATTTTCAAGTCAATGGAAAGCTTGTGAATCTGTGGTCAATTGATTTATTACAGAGAAGCATAGAGATAAGCCAGGAGTGGTGCCTTGGCTCCAGAACTCAGGAAATGGAAGCAGGCAGATCTCTGAGAGTTCAAGGATATCCTGTTCTACACAATGAATTAAACTATCCAGGGCTATGTATTAAGACTACAACACTTACCTATACAACCTCTAACTGGAATATGGATGATAAATATACAGTTAAGAGCAAATACTGGGTAATAACAACTTCCTGAAAACAGAAAGTTCTCCTTTTAAAAGCCAGACTGTTAAGGAAATCACAAGACTAGGAGGGTTAATTGCAAAACATGCTAAAAATATAATATAGGTGTGATGGCTCATAACAAAGGACTTGTGTCACAAATCAAAAGAAAGATTTTCAAGCCAAGAATGTCCAAAGAAAGAAAGAAAAGAGGTGTCGTCACTCTCCCTGCTCCATCATGCCCCCCAAGGATGACAAAAAGAAGAGAGATGGTGAAAAGTTGACCAAAAAAGACAAAGACCCCATAAATAAGTCTGGTGAAAGGCCAAAAAGAAGAAGTGGTCCAAGGGAAAAGTTCAAGACAAGCTCAACAATCTAATCCTGTTTGACAAAACTACATATGACAAACTCTGTAAGGACATTCCCAACTGTAAGCTTATGACTCCAGCTGTGCTCTCTGAGAGACTGAAGATTCGAGGGTCTATGGCCAGGACAGCCCTTCAGGAGCTGTTTAGTAAAGGACTTATCAAGCTGCTTTCAAAACACAGAGCCCAAGTAATTTACACCAGAAACACAAAGGGTGGAGATGCCCCAGCTGCTGTTGAAGATGCATGAAAAACTTCAATCAGCTGTCCATTTGGAAAAATAAAACTTTATTAAATCAAAGAAAGACAGAAGCCCCAACAAAGCTTATTAGACAAACAGCCTACAGAAACACCAGTGAGTTTGCTGTGTGTGTTGGCCATCTATTGCTGGGCATGGTTTGCACAGCCAATGAGACTCCTTTGGAGAAAATTAAAATGTCTGTTGTGAGCAGTTATCAACTGGAGATAAGATCTAGGTTACAGATTAGGGCTTGTGTCCTCTTCCCTTCTCATGCTGGGAGCTCCTTTGGGCCAGACTCCTGAAGGGCCTGTGTGCATGCCGTGGTCTCTGTGAGTTCATAACTGTGTCCATCTTGCTGTGTTTAGAAGGTCCTGTTTCTTTGGGGTTCTGGTGTCTTCTATTCCCTCTGGCTCTTACCCTCCTTCTCTTCTTCCTCATCCTCCTCTTTCTCCTCTCCTCTTCTCCTCTCCCTTCTTCTACAGGGTTACCTGGTTCTTGAAGGAAGGAGTTTGATGGAGACATCCCATTTATGACTGAGTGTTTCAAGGTCTTATATCCTTTGCATACTCTGGTTTGTTCCTGTCTACTGCAGGAGAAAGTTTCTCTGATGATGGCTGAGTTAAGATAGTGGTCTATGAGTATAGCAGAGCATTGTTAGGAGGCACTTTTGTTGCTACATTCCTTTAACAGAACAGCATTATTTGGGTTTTCTAGACTATCTAGTCTCAGGTTGTTGGCCACTTAAGCAGTGCTGAGGATGAGTTCCATCTCATGGAGTTGCTCTCTTAGATATTGGTTGGTTACCCTCACAAGCTTTGTACCACTGTTGCACTAGCATATTTTGCAGACAGATTAGCAGTGCAGATAAAAAGAAATTTATAGGGGGTGGGTGTGGGGCTATGTTTACCTTTCTCATTTGATAGCATGTAGAGTACCTTCCAGTATTGTCATTCGGAATGAGAGCTCTAGGGAGGCAATGGTTTAAATGCTCCATGTTCAGTGAGTTGTGCAGGTGCTGTTTTCAGCAATAGGGTCTTACAATTAGTACTTTGAGAGCAATCGATAGCCTTGGCAATAGCCTTGGTTGTTTGAGGGTTCCCATGGGGTCTCCTTTGGCTAACAACTAGATTATATGTAACCTATTCCCAGAGATGGAGGCCTCATTTGCTGACAAGAGATTTCCTTTGGGGCTCCCAAATAATGGGGGCATTATTTGGAAATTCCACTTAGATCACTTTCATGTATGTATACATTTTAGGAAGCTTCATTGGGTTTCAATATGACCTGTCAAATGGCTGTCCTTCTCTGTATTCCCTTCCAAAAAGTTGACACATATCTGGTGAGATGACTCAGGTGAAAAGTGCTTCTACTAAGTCTGATTCCCTGAGTTCAATACTCAAGACACACATGATGGAAAGAGAACCCACTTCTGAAAGCTGCCCTTGACTCACCACATGTGTGATGTGGCATGCACGCATGCCCTCCCCTGCATAAATAAGCATAATAATTAAACATAGTTAGAGTCACAATTTGTTAATTTTGTACATATATGCAATGTGTTGGGCCTTAGTTGGAGTAATTTGCATTTCCATCTCCTTAAACATTTAACACTGCTTTATATTGAGAAAATAAACTTCTCTCTCCTAGGACTTTTTAAATATTATGTAATGTTTCCTAGGGAAACATAAAAAATGTGTATCATCCCAGATCAGATGGCAATAAGAAACTAAGAAAAATGATCCACTCAAATTTAGCTTGGTCTACTGGGTTACTCACAGAAGTATAAGTGATTTAAAGGGCTCGGAGAAGCCCCTTGTAGAAAGAGGTTTTTGGCCTGAACTAGCTCAGTTGGGAGAGCATGAGACTCTTTTGTTTTGTTTTGTTTTGTTTGGATGTATGTCTTTTTAAAAAAATTATATATGCAATTATATAAAGTAAATAAATTAATAAAAAAAAAAACCACAGAGTGCTTGAAAAAGCAGAGCATGAGACTCTTAATCTCAGGATTTATGTGGGTGTTCCTGCCCCATGTTGGACACCATCTGTAATGAGAGGTTTGTGGCCCATCTGGATGGTGGTCCAGACCCACAGACCAAATAATCACACAAAGGCTTATATTAATTTTATTCTGCTTGGCCTATAGCTCTGGCATATTGCTAGCTAGCTCCTGTATCTCAATTCAACTTATTTCCATTAATTTGTCTTGCCACATAGCCTGTGGCTTACCTATTTCTTTATATCTTGCTTCTTGGACAACTGGATTGCATCTCCTCTGACTCCTCCCTCCTTCCCCTATCTATGCTCTGATTTCCCTACCTACTTCTAAGATGCCTGCCATAGGCCAAAACAATCTCTTTATTTAAAGAATGATATTCACAGCATACAGAAAGACATTCCCACGTCATCCCCCTCTGCAATATAATAGCAGCCTCAGCCCTGAAGAATCCCCACTAGCATTATGGAAACCTTAGGAAAAGATGGCCCCAACTGGCCATCTCTTGTCACCAAATAAAAACTCCAGCTCTGGGAATGTTACATCTAAAGTAATTGTTAGCCAATGGGGCTCCATCGGAATTCCCAAACAACCCAGGCTATTTCTAAAACTATTGGTTGCATCTTCAAAGGTCCGCCAGGTGATATACAAGTAACTACACTACGAGAGATCCCCCTTCCAAACAGTCTTCTATCACGTCTACAAACATGATGAGAGGAGAAGGCCTCATGAAGATTTTGTGAGAGCTAACAAGTATCATCAGTCCTATGAGGCCTCTGAATCCCATATAAACTTTAACCCTTCAATGCTGCTATGCCTTATCTTATGAGTGTCTCACACAAATAATCATGGTTTCTCTGTTATAAGACAGTAATAATGGTCATATTACACCTGCAAGAAAAGAATCAAGAGCTGAAGAAATGGCACAGATGTTAAGGGTTACGTTCACAACTTCCTCTTCCTGCTTCCTCTTCCATGGTGTTCCATAAGCTTTGAAGGATGTCTTTGTGTTCTCTTTCTATAAAGAGACAACAGGACAACTTTTATAAAGAAAAGCATTTGATTTAGGGCTTGCTTATAGTTTCAGAGGCTTAATCCATTATCATCATGGTAGGGAGCATGGTGGTAGGCAGGCAGGCATAGTGCTGAAGAAGTATCTGAGAGTTTTATATCCTAATCTGCAGACAACAGTGTTGTAAATGGTTCTGGTCCAGACTTTCTTGGCCTGGACCAGATGTTTAGTCTCACTCTCAGCCCTGCTTTGCATCAAATAATCACATACAGGCTTATATTATTTTTACCCTGATCAACCTAGGGTCCCAGGCATATGACTTGCTAGCGCTTGCTTTCAATCTAACCCATCTTGTTCACCCATGGTACCTTTTCTCAGAGCAGCATTTCTTCTGTGTCTCCTGGCAGCTCCAGTGACTTGCATATCTGTGTCTGGCTTCTGTGTTTGCTCTAAGATATTCCTGAGTTTTCTTAGGCTGGTAGCCCCACCCATACTTCCTGTTTGCCTTTGGCCAATCAGCTTTTATTAAACCCATAGGCAGGACAAATATTTACATTACCAGCATAATCCCAGTGCATTTCTCCTTTTTCTCTTTTTAAAACAAGAAGAACCCCAAATCTAACATTTTTTTAATCCCATTATTTATAACAAATTATACCCAACACATAAACAAACACAAACATCCATAACCCATTTTGGGGAATGTAAGCATAGTTCTCTAAGCTACTTCCTGCTGAATGGGGTGTTGGCAATTCCATGGGGATCCAAAGAAAATTTTGGGATTATGGATAAATCTTTAGTGGAGTAGTCTATAAGAAGTTGTTTTAATGCAGAACTCAAAGGAAACTGCAACAGAGGTACTCTGAAATTCTGAATCATCTGGGACATCCATTTCCACTGGAGACTTTTCAGGGCATCTTCCTTAATCAAACTTTATTTTCTTTAACTGGGAATAAATCCACAGCTTCTCATTTTCTGTAGAAATAAAAGGAAAACTTCTTCTCCAAAGCAGCACATTTTTGGATTTCAATTTTAATGTCAGATCATTTACCAAATATATAGGTTGGATTAATTCAACAGCACTTATATTCAAATAACTTTTCACAGCTTTTACTACTTCCTTTATAGTAAGAAACTTAAACACAAGACAATAATATACAGAATCCAGAAATTCTTTGTATTTTCCATTTTTATGTGGCTTATTACCATTTCTTTTTTACTCTATTTCTTTTTTTAAGAACTTTATCCTTTTTATTTTCTTTCTCAAGCCTACATATATTTTAAATATGCCCTAAACCATTTACAGTTTTTTAAAAAAATCTGTCTCTACTGTATATCCCTTATCTTTTTGTTTCTGACTACCTTTTGCTGTGGCTAGTGTGGCTGACCCATCTAGCTCTGTTTCTTTCTGTTTCTATATACTTTTAATCTGCCAAAGTTTGGTTTAAGGATTAAAGGTTTCACTGGGGTAGCTGACTTCACCCAGCTCCTCTTATTACTTTCTGTTTCTGTCCACACCTTTAATCCTCCACCCAGTTTTCTTTATTTCTGTTTCTGATCACACCCTTAATCTGCCAAGGTGTGGCACTAAGGATTAAAGGTATCACTAGGGCGGCTGCCTGGCTCCATCTAGCTCCTAGTCTAGCTTCATACAGTTTAGCTTTTTAGCTAATTATCATACACAATTATCACTCTGTAGAATTTTATGATCCATATAATTATCAAGTAAAGTATGGCCTTCTGCTGCTCATTAACTCCATTTAAGTTTTTGGCAACAAATCCTCTTAAAAGACTCATGAGTATTTTGCCTGTAAGGCTGAATCAGGAAACTTCAGTTGAAAAAGCCAAGCCTGTGTTTGCCTCCAGTAAACAGAGCTGATTCAAGAAAACACTGCCACTACTAAGAATCCATCTATGACTCTATTCCCTTTTGCCTGTGAGAATAGAAATTTTAAATCTACCATAAGCAGCTTGTTTCTTTTTTTTAAAAAAAAAAACTTTATTTATTATTTACTTATTTGTTTGCCTTGGTGTTTGCCTGGAACTGGAACTACAGACAGTTGTTAGCTGCCATGTGGGTGCTGGGAATCGAACCCAGGTCCTCTGTAAGAGCAGCCAGTGCTCTTAACCGCTGAGCCATCTCTCCAGCCCCAAGCAGCTTGTTTCTTACACTGAGTCTTTTGTGAGACTTTGGGAACCAGTCTTGGTTTAAGCTGCCAGAGTCTAACCCACTATTTTGAAATTCAAGTCCTCACAGCTCACCAGGTAATCTCTATACTAAGGCTCAAGTGAAACACAGAACTCAGAAACTGTTTTTGGCTCAGATTCTGTGATCTAGAACCCTTTTTAAATTTTTCTCAAGTTAAATGTGGGTGTATATCACTTGACCCACTCTCAGTCCTGCTTAGCCTCAAATAATCACACACAGGCTTATATTATTTTTACATTAATTGACCTAGGGTCCAGGCATATAACTTGCTAACTCCTTCATCTGAACTCAACCCATCTTGTTCAGCTGTGTGACTTGGTACCTTTTCTCAGAGCAGCATTTCAGCTTCTTTCCTCTGTGTCTGCTGTGGTCTTCTTATTGTGTCTGTGACAGCTCTCTCTGGCTGCTCTCTGCCATCTGTCTGGAGTCTGTCTCTGGTCTGAGATGTTCCTGAGTTTTCTTAGCCTTGTAGCCATACCCACACTTCTGTTTGCCTTTGATCAATCAGCTTTTTATTAAACCCATAAGCAGGACAAATATTTACAACATTACCAGCATAATCCTACTACACAACAGACATTGAAAGAGAGACTAAGCCTGGCATTGGCTTTTGAAACCTGAAAACCATGCCCAGTGATGACAGGCCACACCTCCTAATCCTTCCCAAACAGTCCACCAACTGGGAACCAAGCATGCAAATAAATGAGCCTATGGGAGTTGAAACTACCGGAGAGGGCAATGATATGATTATTTTCTTCTGGTTTGTGCTGAGTACTGGGATACTATGCCACAGAAACAGTATGAACTCTAGACACTTTTGCTGAGCAGTTTGGCCATTTGGAAGTCTCTGCAAAAATGACTTTTCTTTCATCGTGTCCTACAGTAGCAGTAATCTATGGGCACAAAGCATAAGTTTTTGGAAGACAGTTTAGTAGGCAAATGTGTGTGTGTCTGCATGTGTATCTATGCATGAATACACACACACACACACACACATATATATATATATATATATATAAAACCAAATGATAATAGTAGCCTAATTGTTGCAGCTTATGATTTCCCCAGTGAGAAGTTTTGTTCAGTCTTATGTTACTAGACATAGATTCATTCTGTGAAGACCTTAAATCTGGTCTAAAAAAATAGACTGTACCCTGTCTTAGTTAATTTCTCTTGCCACAGAAAAACATCATTAGCAAGGTAACTTGAAGAAAAAAAGCATTTTATTAAGCAGTTCATGGCTAATTTAGGGGCTAGAGGTTTTTTTACCATCATGATGGAGAGCACATCACTAAGCAAGCAGGCATGATGCTGGAGAAGTAGCTGAGAGGTGTATCTTATCTACAAACGAGAGAGAGGGGGAGAGAGAGAGGACACTAACTGGGTACAGCATGGGCTTATGAAACCTAAAACCCCACTCCACCAGTGACACACCTCTTACTCTTTCCCAAACATTTTCCCCAACTGTGAAGCAGGCATTCACATATATAAGCCTATGGGAGCCGCTCTCCTTCAAACTACCTCACACCCATAGCAACCATGTCCCTTTTTCACCACTAGGCAAATGTTACCTGGCATACAGATAGTATAACATCCAGGATGCAGAGCTGAGCCACTGGAAACAATTCTTCTCGCCATCTTTCATGGTGCCTGCCATCTCTATAGATGGCAGCCAGTAGGAAGGGAGCTTTCAACTCAGTTAGAGCTTGGTTTCTATATGTTTTGAAATCAGAACATGTAATGTCTCCAGCAATAGGACCTTGCTACCCAGTTCTAATCTGCAACCAACAACAGTGACAATAGCTCATATTGTATGGGTGGCCTCGGAGTCCTCCCTGGCCACCAATTCATAGGAAGGTAGTCAATGTCCCATGCTAGGATTTCCATACAACTTACAGCTTCTGGGATGATCCTTTGCATATACATAGGGTAATTTTATTTTAAATGCAGTTTTTGGTGTTTTCTTTCCAGATGCTTTTTCAAATCTGTAAGTCATTCAAGGGCTAGCATTAAATCATGAAACCTTTGTACAGAGGTTTGGCAGATCTCTGGGATCCCACAGCCATCCATTCCAATCAAGTACAAGTTGGTCTTGGGACTGAGCAGCTAAGGGGTACCTAAGGAAAAAATTAACAAATTTATAGCTTGACATGATGCTATAACCTGTATTATTTTTTTTATCAATGTAGCAATATTGGGTATAGCAGCATGGAAGTAGGGTTACTACCACATGTAAAGCTTTATATATTCTGCAGTCATTCTTCGTAAACCATCTGGACTCTTTACCAGACACACCTGGATGTCAAAAAGGTATTAGTCTGGAGAACAATCCCCTAAATTTATAGTTTCCCACTTCACAAAACCATGCTTGACTGTCCCTTGTTTAAACTCACAGGAAAAAAGTCTCTAGTGGTGGTCTCTGAAGTAAGTCTTAATACACCCATCTGTTCCTACTATACATTCTTTCAAGGGAGAAATGTATACAATATACTTTACAAGGAGGTAATTGTCCACCCATGGGACACTCTTAATTCTTTTTACCTATATAACTCTATTTCCACATCCACACCTGCTGCCTATTGTCATAATTTCTCCTGGGGGTGGTTTGAATTAAGATATATTCAGCTATCGCAGCCAAAGTCCAAGTGCTATGTGTGCTAGCAGGAAAACAGTGAATCTATAAACTAATTTGGGGGTCTCTGGTCACTTTGTATAATCTTATCTACAGACAACATTGGTTTGAATGATAATGGCTCTCATAGCCTCATATGTTTGAATACTTGGTTGCCAGTTAATGGAACTGTTCGGTAAGGATTAGGAGATGTGGCCTTGTTGGTAGAGGCATATCACTTGAAATGGGCCTTGAGATTTCAAAAGCCATACTATTCCAATCTGTTCTACCTCTCTGTGTTCACCTTACAGATAAGATGTAAGCTCTCAGCCACTGCTCAAGCTCCATGGCTGCCCAATTATTCCCATGTTCCCAGCTATAATAGTCATCAACTCTACTCACCCTCTGCAAACTGCAAATCAGATGACTTCTTTTATAAGTTGCCTTCCTCATGCTGTCTTTTCACAGCAACCTTAAAGAAGTACACACAGTGGGAATTAGATCTTGTGCTCAGGGAGATGAAGAAAAAACGGGAACAAAGAGAGACGTGTGCCTTGAAGGCAAGAGCCTACCCAGCCAATGCTGTGAGCTGTAAAAAGAAAAGGCCTAAGACATCACTTGATCCTAAAGAACAGCACAAGGCAAAGCTTATACAATATAAGGAGAGGTCAATAGGTTTTGGCAGCATCAGCCAAAGGGTTCAGGCTTTAGAGTATTGAAGGATACAGGAATAAAGGGGCTGTGGAACTCCCCTCTGTGGTTAAGGAAAACCACTAAGACCAGATACATGGCAGAGAGCCCCTGAGAGGCTGTTGTATAAAGCTCTGAAAGTGAAGTTTGGATTATGCTGGAGACCCCAAGATGTTGGAGATGTCAGAGCTGTGAGTTGTCTGCTGAGGGGAATTAGAACATGTGTGGAACAAGCTCAAGAGAGAGAAAAGTGTTTCAGCCAACAAAACTGGAAAAAGTGAGAGATCCAAATAGCCTTTTGATATTGGACATAGAGCTGCAGGGTTTGGTCAAGTATTTCCTCACAATACCCCTTATTTTTCCTTTTGGAATGGCAATGCATACTCTATGCCATTGTATGCTGAAAGTATGTAATCTGCCCTTTTATTTTACAGGAGGTCACAGCTGAGGGATTACCTCAGAAAAGACTTTGGAATTTTAACCAGTCATGCGACTGGATAAGATTATGGGGACTTTGAAGAAAATGCATTTTACTTTATGATATGGCTACAAGTCTATGTGGCCAGGGAGTGAAATGTTTCCTCACGGCAACAGAAAAGTAACTAAGATACTAGTGAAACATCTTATTCTCATTGTCCCCACTAGGTGGGCAGGCAAGTTCCCTCTGGACAGATACCACAGTCCTCATTTGCATGTCTTCTCACCACAGCAAGGGTCTTCCAGCTGCCTGTACAGCAGCATTCTATCTCAAAACACAGAGGGAGACTGCCACTGTAAGATCTTCCCAGTAGATACTCAACCCACACTTATCATTGATTCTATTAGCCCCTGTTATCTAGACATCAAGTACCCTGTGACTTTTCCTAAGGATACAAAAAATTTCTACTCAGCCCAGATAAAGAGAGAACCACCAAACGAAAGAAAGATGGCTGTGAGGGTATTACAGGACTCTGTGAGTCCATGAATCTCACAAGTCTCTACTCTCTCTCACTAGGAAATTTCAGTCAGACTAGCATTATGAGGAGGTCACTATTGTTTTGATTCAGACTGAAATTGTCATATTGAACTCAAAGAAAAAAACTAAACAATTAAAAAAAACCCACAAAAATTTACAAACTATGGTGACTACTGTGCTATAGGAACTTGGAAGCTATTGCTCTTTTTAAACTATATTTTCTCTATTGTTATCATTGCCTTTTACCCTCAGTATTTACTTCCTACGCATCCATCTCGAGACCATTGCTATCCTCTATAGATGAGACATTTTTAGCTTATACATATAATAAAGAATGTATGATATTTATCTTTGTGTGCCAGACTTATTTCTCTTAACATAAAAGCTTGCACTTTGCTGATAATGGTTACATGAGTGTGCACAGTTAACAAAATCTCCCAACTAAACCCCAAAGAGAAGAAACTATATTACACACACATATTATTACTTTTTAACTTTAAATTAAAAACTAAGTAAATACAGGTTTCTGTCTGTACTTGTTTTACAGCTAGTTCAGCTTGAAGTATTTGACTAGCATCTATGCTGCTTAAAATTAGAAATACTAAAATGTACTTCTCTGAAATTTACTTAGATTGGCTAGTACACACTGATGAATATATCACCCCAGTTTCTTCTTTCTGCAGCCCTGTGACAGAAATTCAATAACATATCTCTTGGTAGATTTTGTCTTCTTCTGTCTCTAGTCTAAATTCGTGCTCTCATCTCTTTCAGTAATTGTGATGAAGCTCTGGATACAGTCACCAAGGAAGGACAGTGTGTTTGGAGTGGTTAAGACATCCCATATACCCCCATATTCTAGTGTACCCACATACCCCTATATTCTAGTGTAAAAATAACTCTGTGGGCATGTATGCGCGCGCGCGCGTGTGTGTGTGTGTGTGTGTGTGTGTGTGTGTATGTGTGTATACTTACTGGGCTTTGCACATGGAAGGCAATCACTCTGTCAGTGAGTCACTTTTCAACCCTGAACCATTGGTTTTTGATAGGTCGTTTCTTTAGATGGGTGACCTTTATGAATGGGAAAAGAACATTACTCCTCAGAGTCACCAGCCTGGCAAAGGATTTGGAGTGCTCCCGTCTGTCTTTGTCATTTCCCTAATGTTACCCTGGAGCACATAAAATAATATAAAACTTTTAAGCCTCATTTTCTTGTTTAACGTCATAGGGAAATAATACCTGTTTTGTGGGAGAGCTACAAAGACTATGAAAAATAATACATGCCAGTAATCTAGCATAGAGAGTATTTTAGCTAACAATGTGACCAATCATCTTCGTTATTGTAAGTATTCTTGGAACTCCACGTGGTTGAGCCAGCATGGCTCCAGTGGGATGCACCTTGAGCGGAGGCATGCCCCGGGCATGGCTGCGTGCAGAAGCACCTCCCTAGACGCATACAGAGGCATGCCCCTAAACGTGACTACGTAAACCCATGCACACCCCTTCTCTTAAAAAGAGATAGTATGTTTTGGTTGCTCTCTCCTCCTGTCCTGCTTCTCTGCTTCTGTACCGGCCTGGGAACTCTCTTAAATAAACCCTCATGTGGCCTTGGTAGTGTGAATGTGTGTCTCTTCTCACGTGCGAAACCATCAGTTATGGGTCTGGTGAACCTTGATAAAGAGTGGTTAAAGAAATTCAGTGAAGCGCATGGTTAAAAAAGAGGTGAAATTGGAGGTGAGATGGCAATTTGATTTTGTGTATAACCAAACCTTGTTCTACAAAGGACTTAGGACAACTTACATAAATAAAGGCTGAAAATAAACAGAGGTTGAAACCTATGAGAAGGAAACAGGCAGAAAGTAGCAATACTGGTACCAAGAAATGTAAATTCTAACGTGCTGATAGTAGGTGTGAAGAAATCACATTGGCATTTACAGCTTCCCTCCTCACTGGCTCGGAGCAAGCTGAGCCTGAGGAGAAGGCTGCTTTTTCCTTACACCCCTAGCGACCTCTAGAGGAAACAATCCTGAAGTGGATGCTTCCCAAACAACTCCCCACAATTGAACAGCAAGTTTCATAAAATCCTTCCGTGTAGGCCAAAGCATGAATCCACCCTACTATAAAAACACACAGCCTGGTGTAATCTCAAGGAAAAGCTTTAAAATGTCTTAGAAGAATGTCTGTCTGTCCTTTCGAGCCAGATGCTGTAACTACTTCCTGAAATTGGCTTTGAGAGTGAGAGAACAGAGTTCAAAATGGTGATTTCTGACAGGAATGGAATGTGAATATTTTGAGTTTTTAATTAAGATAAAATACAGTCTGGGCTAAGGTACAAGATTAAGACCTTTTGACTATTAAGACCTGTAATCCAAACCCACTGCTCCATAGAGGTAGGATACAAGGCACACTATGGGCAAGGTCAGAGAAACTTCCAAGAAGCACTCCTGGGACCTTTGACACATCAAGGAAAAGGTCTCAAGGACTAAAACTTCTAAGCTGTAGCTCAAGGCCATAATGAGTTTGACATGGAAAGATTTCAAAGCATATGTTAGCTATCATCTACCCTAGGCACTGAGGAAATCTCAATAAAATATACACAAAATTTCTAATTTTAAGCAGTGTAGATTCTGGTCAAACACTTCAAGATGAATTAGTTGCAGACCATATTCTCAGATATTGAAGTGATTTGACCATTGGTAGGGAACTGTTAGATGTAAGCCACATGAAACACATAACACGTCTGTCAGGGACGTTGAATTCAGCTCAGAATAGTTGGTCTTTTCTTTGGGTGACATTTACCTAGCAAGGTCAAATTTTTAGGCAATTTGTAGTAACCATGAAACTCTCTGGGAAGAGCTGGATTGGATCATTTTGAAAGGGAATCATCCCCAAAAAGCTACCCAGTGGGGTAAAGAGACAGACAAAGAAGGAGACCAGAAACTTAAAGCTGAAAAGAAAATTGGAAGGCAAAGTTAGCCAGAGGAGACACCTTCCTTGCCAGCTTTTCACTGGTGACTGGACATAAGTATCCACCATACACTGAAGAAAGGAAATGTAATTGGTGTCTATACAGAGGCTCTCATTTTCCCTCAGTGGAGCATTCGTTTACTTCAGCATTTGGTGGGCAGGATCCTGTTATACAGTCTAGGTTGGCCTGAAATGTGCTATTTCCCTGTCTCAGCCTTCTGGGTGGTTTCACGTGGGACTACAGACATAACTACCAAAACTGGATCCCTGAAATTTCCTTTTGAATGTTTTGTATTCTGTATTCTTTTGTGGTGCTGGAGATCACACCCAGGCCTCATGCATGCTAGGCACATCAGTAAGCCATTTAATAATGCTGTCAACTGTAGAAAAATGCAGTAGGACATTACAGACCCCTGGTAAAGTAGGGTAAAGGAAAACTCAAAAAGAAAACCTGCACATGCACATTTTATTTTAAAAAACATTTACTCATGTAGACCATATGTTTTGATCAAATCCACTTTCACCCTCTCCCCCGGCATCCCCTAGACCCCTAACACTTTCCCCTCCCAACTTTATATGCTTCCCATTTTTATTTTTATTTTTTATAGCCAGAGAGTCTGTTTAGCAATATCCAGATTTTGAATAGCATGTGTAGGTGTCAGAGAGTACATTGTCATGGATAAGAGATGGAGAGATTGAGAGAGGTATCAGCCCCAGCAAGAAAATTCTGATGAAAGGACCTACATACCATTCAAAGGAATTTAGAGCAAAAGAATTATTTTTAGAAAAAAAGAGAAAGAGCGATACATGCTAAGTCTAAAATTTGGATGTTGTAGTGTTTGGAGAGATTGAAGAGAAATGAGAAGTTTAACTGGTTGTGTCTTCCCTGTCAAGAAAAAGTAATGTTCAGACAGATAAAAAATTATTGACTGCAGTATGAAGACATGCACCAGTCAGAGAGACTGGGTATGCTGAGGGAACAAATATCTCCAAGTATCAGTGGCTTATACACCAAAACTTGAGCACATGTGTGCTTGTGGAGGTCCAAGACCAATTAGGCTACTTTGGCTAGAGATCTACCTGTCTCTGTCTCTCCAGTGCCTACATCACCACTCTGACTTTTTGTATGTGGGTTCTGGGGTTAAACTCATCCCCTTAAGTTTGCATGGCAGACTCTTTACCTACTGAACTTTCTCCCTGTCTCTGAGAAGTAATCGTCTTCTTTTTCCTCTTGCATTAATTGACTAGGATCACTTTTCTTTGTAGGAAAGGGCAATTCCCCTGAGCAGTTGGAAAAAGAGACCTGGAACTTCCAGTAAGCTCAGGTGATGATGACTAACAGTTGTCTCTGCCTCTGTCTCCTTTCTTGAATTGGCTACAAACCTATATTCATTACACATGGATGAAGTTCCCAGGGCCTGTTGCAGGATGGTGTGTACAAAGTCTACTCTTTCCTGTGGGGCAGAAGCTACTCTGGATCATCTGTGTTCTGATGACTCCTTTAGTCTGTTCTGTGCAAGTCCATGTGGTCTGGACTGATATAATGAAAGATGACCTTTGACCATGTCAGAAAGAAGGTTGCAAGACTCAAGGGTATAGGGTGGTACTGGGGCTTTACAGCGTATATGATCAATATTGAAAGTCAGTCCTTGAAGCTAAATGTGTGGCACTGGAACTACGCCTTAGGCTATGAAAGTCAGTCCTTAAGACTAGACTAGGTATTTTTCTGTCCTCTGTTCCAGGGGGATTAAAGGTGCTGTACTTTGGCTAAAAAGAGAAAAAGAAATGCTATGTTGTTAGGTTGATGCAGTAGTAGTTGTTTCTATAGGGTGAATAGAAAACCACACATATGGTCAAATGCCTTACAGTTAAAAGAAACAAGTGAAATACTAATGATATCATAATTAATCACTGAATGCTAAAAACTTAGATTATTTATCTTATTGTATGAGTGTTTTGCCTGCATATGTATGTGCACTACCACATGTATGTAGCACTCCAAGAGGTCGGAGAAGGTTATTAGATTCCCTGAAACTGGAATTATGGGTGATTGCTTATGAGTCACCATGTGGATGCTGGGAAATGGAAACCCATCTTGCAAGAGCAATGAATGCTCTTAACTGCTGAGTCATTTCTCCAGCCCTTGAAAGGTCTTCTTATGACTTTGAACAGTGAGGAAGATTTGTAACCAGACATCTGTCTCTAATACTTCACTCATTTTCACATGTACTAGAGCCTAAAGAGATTTGTGTAGAGGCCCCAGTGTGCCTGACTCCATACCCTACGGAGGTCTGAACCCCAAATGGACTCTAGATCAGGTATTGAGTTTTGGGGTTCTTCTTGAGCAGTAACCCCTAGAAGAACCATAGTCTGACCTGTAAGTATCTTAGAACACCAATAAAGTGTTTGAATGTATAATGGATTACTTATTCATCCAAAGTGTAATATTTTACCTTAAATGGATATTTGCCAGTGTTAACAAAGTACAATTGGTGAAGGTCTTATTTTACTTGTCTTTAAATCATCCTCCTGTATAGCCCACCATCATAGTGAATAGGTCCAAAATTCTCTCTACCATAAAAATAAAATTCTGGGTGAGGTTGGTGCAACTTGGTGCTACAATATTTGTATGGCATGCACAAGATCCTTAGGTAAATCCCTGGTGTGTGATGGATGGGGACAAAGTGTTGTGGGATATTTGTACACTGTGTAAATATGCAATGCCATGATTAATGCAATAAAAAGCTAATTGGACAATAGGTAGGCAGGAGAGTATAAGCAGAACATCTGGGTAGAGTGAGAACTTGTAGAAAAAGAAAGGCAAAGTCACCAGCCAGAGGTAAGGGAAGCAGAATGGGCAATATGGAGATAAGGTAATGAGCCATGCAGAAAAATGTGGATTTAAAAATAAGAGTTAATTTAAGATATCAGAACTAGTTAGAAACAAGCCCAAGCTAAGGCTGAGCAAGTGTAATTAAAAATAAGTCTTCTTGGACATTATTTGGGGCTGGGGGCAGAGAAAAAATCCAACTATATTAAGTATCCAATGTGGCTTAAACATCCAAGTAAAGGACCTGAACAAGTCCCACAATCTCCCTGCTAGGCTGATGCTCAAGGCAGAGGCCAGGAGGCCTCAGCCTGTGGACTTGAGTCAGCTGCTCATGATGAGCCACACTGCAGACTGAGTGGCCCTTTAAAGTTTGGCTCATAAGGTCAAAGAATGCTGCAGGTGCAGAAAGAAAAAAAAGCAATCTCTAAATCAGTACAATATGCTTTAAAATGTGCTTAGGTGCTAAATGATGAAAAGAAAGATGGAAATGGACAATCATAAAAAATAAATAGTTTAACAATGACTAAGTATTTAAAAATAAAGTAATATAAAACATAAGCCTCTTATTTTTGGACCTCTTATGGTGATTTTTTAATTTTGAATTTTTTTAATGTTAATGAACAGAGAATGGTAGCTGCTGAGAGACACTGGATTGTGGAAGGGACTGTTGAATTAAACCAGTCTAAATACTGTAGGGATGTCTCGGCTTCAGAATGGAAGTCGGGAAATATGTGACATTGATGGAGAAGTTGTGTTTTTGTTTTCATAAGAAACAAAATCTATAGATTTCTTCAAAAATTATAAAGACTAGATTGACCAGGAAAGACATCCTAAGGATCTTTGCTACAGACGAGAGCAAAAAGAGAAGAAAAACTACAAGACAGGTGACATGTATGTTCATCCCTCTAATTGGGAGAAGCTTTGAGATTAAGCTAGACATGATAAATATTGTTGGCCACAGAGTCCTCTCATATGACACAAGCAGAAATTTATATTACAGTTTGGGTACACAGTCCAAATGGACTTAAAAGGTTGACTTATTAGGCCTTTTACCTGCTTACACAGAACAAAAAAAAAAAATCTTTTACTGGCTTGCGCACACTGCACATTCTGTACTGTGTTAATGCAAATGTAGATATTACCTTAAAAGTTTGTGTGTTTTCAGAACAAAAATACCAGACACTAATAAAAGCAAGACAAATAATTCAGGTGACCCAGCCTTTCAGAATACCTTTATTAAAGTTTTATATAAAAAAAAATCTGTATCTAAAACAATTTCAAAGCTGCTTGCTGCAGTGGTCCAACCTCATAAACTATCCAGCCAGGACTCCAGATAAGCTCTTCACCTTCCCATCACACAGAGACTAAACAAAAAATAATACAGCTAACTCTCCCAGGACCCGATCATGATTCCAGTTTACTTAGAACCCTCTAAAGCTTCCACTGCTCCCCCCCCCAAAAAAAAAGCAGTCTAGAGAACATGACACCACATTCCCAAGAGGTGGGGAGTGGTTTTAGTCATTCAGTGGATTATGGATGTTTGTCATTATTTAGGGGATGTGGTTGCAAATTGTTACTAGTCATGGCAAGGTAGGACACTGAGTGATAGAGGTTGTATTCCAGGATTTCTTTCTGAAAAGAAAAGGGGTTATGAAAAGGATAGGAAAGAAGGGTAGATTATTGAATCTACTTTTAGACTAAAAAGCAACTACGAGTCTAAAATATTTTTACATTAGTATGGAGTTTTGTATATTGATACAAAATTGTTGATTTGTTATACATAGAGAATGCATGTTTCTACTCTTGTTTAAGGTATTGTACATATACAGCTCATTTAAAAATGTAAAGTTTTAGCCCTTGAAAGCTATTATTACAAATTGTTTAGGATAAGTGAGAAATGTAGGTTAGTTATTCATCTATAACAATCAAACTTGTAGTTATGTTAGATCTGTTTTCAAGGTAAAAAAGATATATTTCAAGTAGATAGATGGTCTTCAAACACTTCAGAGACCTACAAATTATGGTATTTTAAACGTTATAATAGCATAGAGCTTTTAATGACAGTGAGACATCGGTTTCTAGCAGCACCAATTGACTTCAAAAGAGGATGATGGAAATAAAAAAAAACCTCCATATGAAGTTTTGCTTTCTATGAGGCAAAGTTAACTACTGGACAAGACACTTTTCTTACCTAGACTGCTGACAGTATGTTGCCCAAATTCGACAAGCAGGACAGAAAAGAAGGTGCCTACCAAACTTTGCCAAGACAAAGTAGAACAGTCCTTCAAAAATTCCTACTTCACATAAAAGTCTGTCAGCTATTCTAGGTCTAAAGGCTAAAGATGGATGGCCCATTGTTGCAGAGAAACCTTGGATAACTGTCCAAGCTGCCAAATGTCTTTGTCATTTCAATAGTTTTGGAAGGTGTTTGCTCTGCATTTCCTGTTTACTCTGATAATATTTATGTTCTTCTTGTGACTTTGATGGGGTTAAAGACTGGATAGTTTTAGTTACTTTTCCTCATTACCAAATTAAAAAAGAAAACTCACAAAAGAGGGGTAAAATGTATAAGGGTGAGAGACATAACAGCCTAAATTGTTTAAGAAAATATTTTAAGGTCTAAAAGGATATCCTTAGGATAGTAATAGAAGTTATAATAGAAAGTGGCTTAGATATAAAACTTTATATTCATCAAGATAGAATATATAATATTTTCTCCAAATATGTAAAATACAAATGGATTGAATATTATGAATATAATTCTTATCTGATAATTGTTTTTATTGCATATAGTTTTATTATATTACAGTTAAAAACCTTCCTTTTTTATTTAGACAAAGGTGGGATATTTGTCTAGTATATTAAGATATATTTCTGTGGTTGCTGTAATAAAAAAGCTGGAAGACCTATTGCTAGGCAAGACAGTATAGGTGGGACTTATGGGCAGAGAGAGAAGCTGGGGAAGAAGAAAGGCAGAGTCACCAGCTAGATGGTGGGGAAGCAGGATGAGCAGTAGGCAGATGAGGTAATGGGCCACCTGGAAGAATGTAAATTTTAAAAATATATATAGATTAATTTACGTTACCAGAACTGGTAAGGAACAAGCCTAAGCTAAGACTGAGCTTTCATAATAAATAGTAAGTCTCCATGCTATTATTTGTAGGCTAGCAGTCCCTTTGAGAAAGTACAAGATTGTGTGTGGGGAGGAAGGAGAAGAGGATGAGAGGGAGGAGAGAGCAGTGAGACAGAAAGAAACTGCAGTGTGGTCCTGTCAGTAGACTTGGGACACATTGTATTAAGTGAAATGAGTAAGGTCCAAAGAGATACAGACCAACTGATCACATGCATGGAAAATACAGTTATTTCCACAGAGGTAAAGAGTAGAATTGTCACTATTAGAGGCCCAAAAGGGGAAAAGGGATGGAAGATTGATATGGGTGGGTAACAGATGCCAAGATACAGTAAGTAGAAGGAAGACATGCTATCGTTTGCTCAGACAGTAGTGTGACTGTCTTTTTTCTTAAAAAAAAAAACATTTATCTATTAAGTATATAATGTTCTGTCTACATGTATTTCTGCAGGGCAGAAGAGGGTGCCAGACCTCATTACAGATGAGGCCACCATGTGGTTGCTGGGAATTGAACTCAAGACCTCTGGAAGAACAGCTAATGTTCCTAAACTGCTGAGCCATCTCTCCAGCCTCATGACTATCTTTTGTAATGTTTAAAATCATATACCTAAAAATAACAAGACATTAAAAGTTTTAGAGTTTCTAACACATAAAATGCTAGTTATCCTGATTTGAGCAGTACAAATTGCATGGATCAAATAACCACATTGTTCTTCATAAATACATATAATCATAAAACAATAAAATTGTTTAAAGGAAAAAACCTGTAAACTGGAATAATTTAAGATTGCTTATAACTCAAAGAAACTGCAGAAATGGTCCCTCAACAGACTTCTCCACTTGCTGAAATTTCTTCACTTTCAGCAGCTAGTGTGTGCAAGTCTGGTGAACACATTTCTTGGGACACCGGAAAAGCAGTTGGGTTTAACTGTGACTCCAGAAGTTGAGAAGATAATTCTCCCCAGTGTTCTGCAATGCTAACGCAGGGAAGAAGCATCACAGAGCAAATAATCCTGCAGAAAGCTTGGCCTGTCTGCCAAACACACAGAGTTATGGCAAAGCCACACCATGAAAGAGAGGACTCTGGAATAAAAAGTTTAGTCTAAGTGAGTTGTGTCGGAAGATGTGTATAAAACCAAGTTGGAAAGAATGAGTAATGTGTTTCAGAAAAGTAGAGAAAAGGAAAAATGTTCCAAGGATTTCAGGGAGCAGCCAAACTCTCCAAAAGAAAATTTTCTATTTGGGGTATTTTAACATGCAATTCTTGCAGGTTACAAAAAGAACTCTAGGGGGCAGCAAAGACACAGAGTTTTGGGTAAGAAATCTACATTCGCAAATGCAGGCTACCAATATTTACTGCGTGTTTTGCTGTGTGTGTGTGTGTGTGTGTGTGTGTGTGTGTGTGTGTGTGTGTGTGTGTGTGTGTCTGTGTCTGTGTCTGTGTCTGTCTGTCTGTCTGTGTAGTGTCTGGATTTAAACAGTGTGGATTATTTAGAGAAACACGGGATTTTAGGGCCTAGAAAATTGTAATGGCAAATTAGCTTGGTCCTCTAGTCTTGTAAATAAGAAGGGGAGGCTTTGTGGGATGAAGTAATTTCCAAGGTCATCAGACAGAATGTGCACATCATCCCCACCGGCTCAATAAGCATTATTTTAATGTGTTTTCTCACCGTTAGTCAAGGTTTGGTCGATGTTTCTCCACCCTAAAAGCATTCAGTCATTATGGAGATTTGAGTTCACACATGTATTTATGCCCGGTGAAAAAGAACTGATTGGCCGGGTAAGCCTGAGGCTGGTGTTTTTAAAGTGCCTTAATTAAACTTGGACAGAGGAATTTCTACACCGAGCCAGATTAAATTTCCTCAGCCAATACTTCCAGACTTTGGACTCTAGGTGGCGACAAAGGATCTCTGTTTTGCCTTCGTATGCGTCCATAAAGACACCTGATCCGGTAGCTGAGGCTCCTCTAGACTTTGGTGGGCTAAAATAATTTTTCCTTAGCTTAGCTAATGATCAGGGCTTGAGGCCCGCTGCTCATACGCTATAATTATTTTCATTACAATTCTCTGACAATGACTATTATTAACAGGTTTTGCTGTCATGCAGTATGTTTGGGAGGGTCATACCTAGAGAAGAGTATCATTATTGATCTTTGGATCCCGTAGCATCTATGTGGCTACTGCCTCTCATTTTTTCTGAGTCCATTTCTGTCTTTCCCGTCTCTCAAGGCCAATCACATTGTATGATTCTACTCCTCCCCAGCCCCAGCCCCACCCCCAGTTGCCACTCACCACATATCCATGGTATTGGCTTTAAACAGGTACAAAGGGCCAACTCGAAGGAAAAAATGGGGATTTGGAGTCTGTTGGGAAATGGTACATCACACATTTAGTTTCTGGCTTGATAACACAGGAAGAGAAAGGCTTTTTAAGAGGGGAACCCAAGTTGAGAAAGAACAGGGAGGAAGGAAATCTGTGAGGGCCACAGAGAAACATGTGAGGGAATGTGGAGGGAGAACATGATTTTTTTTTTAAAAAGGGGGGCTATATATGTATGGAAATGCCATAACAGAACTTATTATGTATGCATGCTGACAAAAAATAAATTTAAAAAAGAGCCTGCCTAAGAATGACCTGGGGAGCTTGTCAAAAGAGAAACTTAAAATTCACGAGCACATTGCTGACCTATGGGTCACAAGGTCTGACACAGTGGCCATCAAGTCCATTTGTTAACAGCCAAGCAGACTATTGTGAACCACTGTCCCAGAGAGCTGAAGGTCTTTTAAAATCAGCTGACTGGCAGTGAAGCATCCCTCTGACTGGCCCGTTAATTGATATCTATGGCTGAAATTGGAGTCTTACAGTCTCGTGAATAAAAAACCATGATGTCTCTCATGACCTGCTTTTTCTCCTCTTCCCCTATGATAAAGAGACAGTAGTAAGAAAAAGTGATATCCTAAAATTTGCAGGCAAATGGATGGATTTGGAGAATATCCTCCTGAGTGAGGTGTCACAAACCCAGAGAGATGAGCAGGGGATGTACTCACTCATTAGTGAACTCTAAACAAAAAGCAAAGCATATCCAAGCTGCAGACCACAACCCCCAAACAGCTTGAGATCTGAAGCACCTTGGACCTGCACCTTGGAGCCCATTTCCTTCAGATCCTGACCCAGTATTGATGTGGGGATGAGGAAAGCAGATCTACCTGGAGTGGATGCTGAACTAAGCCACCTTGGGACCTTGGGACCTCCTGCCCTTGTTGGGGAGGACATAAGGAGATTAGGAGAAGAGATGGTGACTGGGAGGGGCGGGAGGGGGAAGGGAGTTTGAACAAAGGGATAAAAAATGAGATTTTATTCATAATAATAAAAAAAGTACAAAAAAAAGAACCCAGGTGCATGTCGGTAGAAAGGCAAGTTAGCAAGGCATGAAGACATGTTAAGCGTAAGCTTAGTATGCATGCCCCTTGAAGTAATTTAACAGTGATTTTTCTCCCTTCCTTCTCATACTATAATTATGACTTTAAATTTCATAGTCTACAAATATATTCTTATTATAGAAACTCAAGTTGCATCTCAGGGAGGAAAGGTTCCTCAGCCTCCCCTCCCCACCGTGCTTTTAAGGGGGACGTGTACAGTCTTGGACCTGGTTTTGAAGCATGCTTTTCTGGCATCTTGTCAGGTCTGGGAATCTTCTTATTTGATTACTGTTAGACCTATCTGGAGAACCTACTCTTTTCTCTAGGGTTACAACTTCACAAAAAATAATGTACAGTTTTTCACACTACCACTTTTCATTTCATAGTGACTATTTCCTCATCTCATTATATACTTGTCTGAATAGCAAAGTTCCAGGGCCAGTGAAATGGCTCTGCAGATAAAGGTGCTAGCTACCAGGCCACATGGCCTGAGCTTGACTCTCCAGAATTTGAATGTCAGAAGAAGAAAACCATTCCCCAAAATTGTCCTCTGACTTCCACATCCGTATGGTTGCATTTTCTCCTCCTTTTCTCTCTTTCTCTCTTCTCTCTCTTCCTCTCTCTCTCTCTTTTCTTTCTCTTTCTGTCTTCACCCTCTCCCCCCCACACCAATAAAAAATGTAAAGCTTTTTTAAAAATAAATTTTTAGTATCTAATCATTGAATATTTAGATTATTGCTAAATTTTAGTGATCATTACTTTTTAATTCTGAGGTCAATGCTTCTTCCACATATCATTTCCTAATTTGGGGATGAGAATCAAAAATTTAGAGTTTTCACAACTAGTCAATATGCCCAGAATAAGAGAGTTCAGAAAACTAACCCTAAACGGGGTGTCTGTATCACACCCCTGCCCTCAAGACTCAGGGACCCACCTACAAGAAAGGTAGGACAAATTGTAAAGGATGGTGATGGATGGTTCCAGAAAATAGTATTTGTCAGACACAACAGAGCAGGTACACATATGGATTCCCAGGAATGGTAGCAACATGTGCAAGAGCTGCAAAAGCTTGAGACAGACAAAAGTTCCAATGTGGAGGAGGAGGAGGAGGAGGAGGAGGAGGAGGGTGGGTGGATACAAAATCCCATTCCTAGCTGAGGAGACATTGATATTTGATCACTCATGGGAGAAGGAAAATTGTTTTCTTCAGTGTTGTGGCAGACCTCGTGTCCAGGAGTTGTTGGCCAATAAAACTGTACTTGAATAAATAAATAAACGTGTGTGTGTGTGTGTGTGTGTG
>PVIH01022816.1:0-26283 GCA_004025045.1 Sigmodon hispidus | reverse complement strand
GGCACTAAGACCAACAATCAATAAGTGGGATCTCCTGAAGCTGGGAAGCTTCTGCAAAGCCAAGGACACTGTCAATAGGACAAAATGCCAGCCTACAGAATGGGAAAAGATTTTCACCAACCCTACAAGTGATAGAGGACTGATCTCTAAGGTATATAAAGAGCTCAAGAATTTAGATCCCAAAACCTTGAATAACTCTGTTAGCCATTTTAAAGTTAGTGCTACGAGTGTCTTTCAAAGATCAATAGCTGTTGTGCCTTGTTTCTGTACAGCTTGGATAGTTTGTGACTGTTTCTTATAATACCTTCTAATATTTCTCCCAGAAATATGTGTTAGCTTAGGATTTATTTCTCTGCTTGGAGAAATGTTATTCTGTTCTTCCATTGTTATAATAAATCTCATCCCCATAAATTTATAGCAATATTGGCCACATATGGCTTTAGTATTCCTCTCTGTCCTTCTGTTCCTATACACTCAAGCCATTTTGCACTTTGTTTTACTTGGGATAAAGTAAAGACCCAAGCCCCAAAACTGAACATTTACCACATGAATGGGCCAACTTTGATGCCATGACATGGTGAAATTATTGATACATTGCCTCTGTGTCCAATAAACATTCAATAATAATGACATTTACTGTAAATTTTGGTCTCTGTTCATTAATAGTCATTTGCCTGAATATTTGCGTTTACATTTTTTTCTGAAGTTTTTTTTTCTTCTCTATAAATTCTCTGTTATTTAGTGTAGCATTTTTAAAAAGGGCTAAATTTCTTTAATTGTGCTGGGGAGGTGTATCCTCCATGATAGCAGGGTAAGATTGCACTGGATTGCATATGGGGGTTTTTGAACGCCCCCTTTGGGTGTTTCCCAAAGACAGAAGGTTACCTGGTTTGTCCCTTGTTGATCGACATTCATTAGTCCAGTTTCTACCTTTTCCACAATTCTGCACACTTCAGAAGGGAGGGGTATGTTTTTCAATTATTCCTTACAAAGGCACTGTTTCTGGCAGTACCTTGATTACAATTTCTTTGTATATGACCTTGCCTTCTACAATTATAGCATTTCACATTTTGCCTTTTTCTTATATCTCTAGAAATGACCTCTCCTACCCAATTATCATCAACTAATGAGAATCTATATTAATAGCTTTATGAATCCAATTCTCTAATGGTGCTGACCTTGCTTTTAATGGTCTTATTATTTTTTTACATTGTGCATTAGTGTTCTCAAATTCCAGGGATTCAATTATTTGTCACTTGCCTTCTGAATCCAGTATTATCCTATTTACTGCTACAGATAATCTCTGCAAAAAGTCTGTAAAAGTTTCTTTTGGGTTTTGTATTATTTTTGTGAATGATTCAGTTTTCTTTCCTACTTCTTCTATCCAATCCAAAGCATTTAGTGCTGCCATGTGGCATAAATCAAGAATGTGTGAATTGCATAGTAATTGTCTGTCAATATCAAAATATTCTCTTTCCCAAAGATTTTGGTCTATAGAGATTTCTATGTTCCTGGCTCTGTTTCTTTGTTCTATTATTCTAGCATCATCTTCCCACCATGTTTTTCTACTGTAGAAGTGGCCATTAATACAACAGAGCAGTAACCATATCTAACCAGTCCTAAGGGGTGATTTGATTGCAACAAGACCAGGAATTCAACATTTGTTTTACAATTGGTGAATGCATCCTATATGTTACAATTGCATCTTTAGCCCTTTTTAGTCTAACATTTTTACTGGAGACCAATTAATTTCTCTAATATCTCTATCCTCTTTTCATTTTTTAATGATTACTAGGTATATTAATGTTGGCTGTCTAATAACGTTAGGCTGTTTTAATATAGCCTTAGATGATATTGCTGAGGCCTATTTTTTAATACTCCTCTGTTTGTGTTTGAATGTCTTTGAGTTCCCTCTTAATAGACTTTTTAAAGACTACCTTTTTAATATTCACATTGACTTCTTTAATGATAAAGCAAGTCAAACAACAACAAATATTTATAATAAACATTATGAAGGTAATTCCATCTACATTAATTATCTTTTCCTTTACTGGTTCTAATATCGAATCTTCTAGAGAATGATCACAGATATACCAAGCACCTTCCATTGCCTTAAACAAATTCCCGTCTTTTTAAAAATTCTATTGTACTCACCAATTTAGTTGTCAGAGTTGGTTCAAATGATTTTGAAGTGGGTCAGCTACCTAGTGTGATAGCAGCCCAAGGAGGGGCTCAGAAAGAGAGAGAACCTTCAACCCACAAGGACAAAAAGGCCACTGTCTAAAAAAAGCCCAGACAAAAGTGAAAAGGGAATACCTATGTCTGGTTCTGCCTAAAGCTGGAGGCTAACTCAATAGACTAACCATCCAATAATGACTACTATGGTCACATGTTGTTCTGGCTGGTAAGTGATTTTTTTTCTTGGGGGGGAATTTAAGCCCCAAACATGAGCACCAAATGTAGCTTCACAAATGAGACTCAAAGCCAAATATTGGGGGACGTCTGAAATATCAGAGAGAGGAAACACCACAGTCAATTCTCACCCAGCTCTCTTGGAATTTCCTCATCCTTGCTCCTGGTTACTTCTGCCAGTTGCTTCTCCCAGTCACTTCTGTTTTTCTGGGTTTCTATGAGCTGTTATAAACCCTATCCCATCCAGGTTAGGATTAAAGGCATGTAGCTTTGAATGCTTAGAAACAGAAGAAGATCTGTCTTTGGATTGTGGGATCAAGGGTGGAGGTCACCACCCCCTGGCTTTGTCTGTGCTGGAATTAAAGCAGTTTCTCAGAAAACTTGGAATCAATCTCCCTCAGGACACAGCAATACCACTACTGGGCATATACCCTAAAGATGCACATTCACACTCCAAAACATTAGCTCTACTATGTTCATAGCAGCATTATTTGTAATAGCAAGAATGTGGAAACAACTTAGATGCCATCAACTGAAGAATGCATTAACAAACTGTGGTACATCTACACAATGGAGTACCACTCAGCAGTAAGAAAAAATGATATCCTGAAATTTTCAGGCAAATGGATGGGTTTGGAGAATATTCTCTTGAGCGAGGTATCACAAACCGCGAAAGATAAGCAGGGGATGTACTCACTCATTAGTGGACTTTAAACAAAAAGCAAAGCATTCCCAGGCTGCAAACCACAACAACTGAAAAGCATGGGATCTGAAGCACCTTGGACTGGCACCTTGGAGCCCATTTCTTCCAGAGGAACACCTGACTCAGTCTTGATGTTGGGATGAGGAATGATGATCTGCTTGGAGTAGATGCTGAACTAAACCACCTTGGGACCATGGAACCTTCTGCCCTTGCTGGGGTGGAGATAAGTAGATGGGGAGAAGAGAGAATGACTGGGAAGGGTAGGGGTGGAAGGGACCTTGTATAAGTATATACCCAGATAGAAAATTGACTTTATTCATAATAAAAAAGAAAATACAGCAATAAGAAATGTGTTTTCTTATGCTTAGACTTTAATATTAAACTTTAGGTCCTGAAAAAGCACAGTATGTATTGATTCTGTGAGAGGCTATTAGGCCATATTTTTTTGTACAGATAGAAAACCCACCATTGATTAAGACAAAGTTAGACAGTATATTTTTTAATTCTGGTATACTTAAGTATTTTACAAAATTTGCCTTTTGTCTCTTTGATCCAAGAACATCACTCTTCACATGGTCACATGGCCAAAATAGCTTGATGGTGGTATTTGGTTTTGGCTTTTTGTTGAGTAACTATATTATTCTTGCTATGTATGACTCAGAATTCACTAAATAGATCAAGTCCTATTTCAGAGGGATCTGTCTGATTTTGACTTCTGAGTGATAAATTTAAGAAGTACTTAAACAGCTGGCTCAAACATTCCTTTCTTTTGTGTTCTAGTTTAAGGATTTGCTAACAATTAGTCCTGTGAATGTGAACTTATCAGGAGGGGGCAATGCTTGCAATTTGCATGTTTGAATTTGTACACAGATTAAATGTTTCAGATTTATAACAATCTGATTTCAGCAGGCAGAAACAGTGTTTTGTGGCTCAAGTATTTAAAAAAAATAAGTGAATGATAAAGGTTCATGCCAGTTATTAACTTCTATTTTCACCCTTTTGTTTTGATTGTGTTGCTATTAGAAGTGATAGGGTCTCATGTTATGCTTACTACATGTTCTCTGTGTTTTCATTACTCTGGCACTGCACAAAACATGGAGAATCATTTGTCAAATTATATATTTAGTTTTCTTTTTATTTACTGATAACAATTCTCCTTTAGATTTCCTGGTGCTTTCTGAAACATTTCTTTTTATCTGAAGCTCCCACTAAATGGTTTTTCCTCTCAATTGTAGAAAGAAACTAAGAGCTTTGTAATATGGTGAGGAAGGAGGCAATAGATTAAGGTAGGGGTATTGGGTCCATGCAATATTGAAAACTGAAAGGTGGTGTGATTAAAATGGCTCAGCAGTAAGTAGTACTTTCTGTTTTAAAGAACATATGGGTCCAGTTTCTAGCATCCACATGGTCACTGACAATCATTCATAAACTTGTTCTGAAAACCTGATTCCCTTTTCTGACTTTAGTAGGCATGAGGCGTAGACAGAGAGTACAAACATGAATGCAGCAAGACTTTGATACCCACTAGTTAAAACAGAAACTATGAGGTAAAAGTTTAAAAACAAACAAAACAGGCATTTTTGCAGGAGATTGGTTTTGGCACATTGTTTCACTACAAACCTTTCTGAAATTTTCTTTTTTAACTAATTTTAAGATTATGCTACTTTAAATGTTATTGGCTTTTTATGTGATAGCCCTAGGAGAAAATATACTTTACTTAATTTATTCAATTTTTGTCTTCCATAATAACTGATTTTCATTACTTTAGCTAGCATTTTACAAAATAAGAAAAGTTCATGTATTCAAGTATTTTTTCTAATCTAACATTGAACAATTTAGTAATTCTTTTAGATTCTTCTATTGTCTTTATAGTTAAGTTTACTATGTACTTCATTTGCTATCACCAGCAGGACTTTGTTGAGAATGACTTTGTGTCTTTGCTGAGTATTAGACTCTTCTATATTGCCTTCTCACTGATATTTTCTCTTGTCTTTCTTCACAGCAATATTCAGTAGTTTTCATTGCAACAATTTTTAACAGATTTTGAAATCTTCTTTTGATTTTCTGAATGTTTTTCAAATCTGTGTTTTCTCAATTTTCCTTTTCAATTTAGGATTACAGTTTCTATTTTGCTCTTTGCCCATCTCTTTGAAATAAATTGCTTTACATCCTTACATCAAAAAGATCTCCCTTTCAATTAGGATCCCAGGTTTAAAGAACATAAAAGTTGTGTGTCAGTGTTTACATTCCATGTACGTATTTTTATGTTTTTCATTTGCTGTTGCTGTTCATATGTACATTGTTCACTGAATAATTAATTTTTGCAAAAGTACAAAATTGCATTTGTGATAGAGTTGATTTCTTTGTAAAATTTTGGTTTATCTGGTTGTTGAAGAAACTTCACACTGACCTACATGGCAGTGGTAGTAAGTAGAATTCTCACTGACACCCATTTCAACAACTTCTTGCTATTGTCTTATTTATACAATTTGTTTTGTTAAAAGCTTCAGGATGGTCAGTGATTAAGAACTGAGGAGAGCTTGCTGCATATTAAGTAAACATTTCTTCACTATTAGTGGTGCTCAATATTTTAGATATGTACTCAGATTATTTTCTTTTCAAATAAATGACTATTTGCTTTGATTTTTCATCATTTTATGATATTTTCTATGATCAACCTACTATAATAAAATGCTTGCTAAGGAACTTATTTCTGATATAGGCTGTTTTTGAAACCTTTGGGTTTTCCATTTCCCATGCATGTATTTTATTGCATTCATCGTTTTTGTCAGTTGTATTGTTTCAGTTTATACATGAACTGGAACAAGAAAAGTCTGTGATTCAGTGGAGTGTAGGAGAGAATTAGATCCAGAATACTAATTTTTGTCTTGGTAGAAACTTTTTCCAGAATTTTGTTGAGAATTTTTGCATCAATATTCATGAGCGAAATTGGTCTGTAATTCTTCTTCTTAGTTGTGTCTTTGAGTGGCTTGGGTATTAGGGTAATTGTGGCCTCATAAAAAGAGTTTGGCAATAGTTGTCAAGTTTCTACTGTGTGAAACAGTTTGAGGAGTATTGTTAATAGTTCTTCTTTAATGTCTGTTAATAGTTCAGTTAGTGTCTGGTAGAATTCTGCAGTGAAATGATCTGGACCTGGGCTTTCTTTACTTGTGAGACTTTTAATGATAGCTTCAATTTCATTTAGGATTATAGATCTGTTTATGTATGTAATCTGATCTTCATTTAATTTTGGTAAATGGTACCTGTCCAGAAAGATGTCCATTTCTTCTAGGTTTTTCATTTTTGTGGAGTATAGATTTTTAAAGTGTGGCCTGATAATTCTCTGGATTTCCTGGGGGTCTGTTGCTATGTCCCACTTTAAGCATGTTCAATCTGCATACCACAAACACTGAACAGCTTGGAATCTAAAGCACCTTGGACTGGCAACTTGGAGCCCATTACGTCCAGAGGAACACCTGACTCAGTCTTGATGTTGGGGTTAGGAAAGCATATCTGCCTGGAGTGGATGCTGAACTAAACCACCTTGGGTTCTTGCCCTTGGTGGGGAGGAGATAAAGTGATGGAGAGAAGAGTGAGTTACTGGGAATTGTGGGAGGGAAATCAGAGCCTGAACAAGGGGCTACATGGATTAAAACAAAATGACTTCTTTAATAATAGTAAAAACATAAAAATAAAATAAGTATCTTTTTCCATTACCATTGATCGAAGAGGATACTTACTATAGAACATGTGTGTAATTATGTGTGTGTGATGGTGGCGAGGGGAGGGAGAGAGAAAGTTATCTTGGTGATATATATATAACATGATCATTCCCATTGTTATGGCTATGGAACTGCTACTCTGTTGTGTTGGTCTGAGTCTGTACTCTTCTGATATTTTTCGGTTGTGTTACTTCTGTGGTTCTGCTCTTGTTGTCTAGAATCAGAGAAGGAATAAGACCAAAACATTCTCTGCGATTGTTCTGTTATCTCAGGTTCCTTGTGTTGCTTTAGTTGCCTCCTATTCATATAAATAGTATTTAGTATATTGTTTTAGATAGATAACATCCTTATTCTTTAGCTTACATACTTTGTTCCCTTTTCTGTTATATCCCCTGGGATTTGAACCAGATATATAGAGTTTTTTATGGCTCTATAGTAATTTGCTACATAATTTCTGCATATAACCAGTTATGAATTTCTGATATAGCTATTGCTTATTGTATGCAAAGATTTTTGGACACAGGCTAAAATCAGCATCAGGTTATGGTATAGAAATAGCAATGTAAATACTTTTTGAGCATTAATACTGGTAGCATAATATTATAAGTGTATTCATTTTTATGGCTATAATTCTTCCAGTCATAGGCTCTTGTTCACATTTCCAATGTTTACAATATGATGGAAATTATTTATCAATGGAGGTTGATAGAATAAACTATAACATATTTACATAAAGGAATAATGTACAACCAAAAAAATTAATCACTGGTACAGAATGACCTCAAAAACACAATAAAGAATTCAAGACTGGAAACAGTTAAAAAAAAATATGTCCCTGTCTGAAACTGACCAAAATTCAAACAGAAAGCATTTTATTACATAAAAACTGTCTTCCTATAATGTGACTGTTTTAGCAAACCAAGGCAAGCACCTGCCAAGTTTTGGTCCATAAAACAGCTTTAGTATCTAGTGCTGACACACATGAGATCACCTGATATACTTATAAATTCTGATCCCTGCATTCAGTTTAACAGTGTTTTATTCATCTATTTTTTTTTTGCATGTCTCTGAAACTTTTACACTTGCCAACAACACACAGATTCTCTTTTTTTTAAAAAAAATCATAAGCTTTTATTGAATCTTTGGGAATTTGATATCATGCAGCCTAATTCTGCTCACCTCTCAGTCCCCCCATATCTTCCCCTCACCCTGCAGCTTCCCTATAAAAGAAAATTAAAAATCAAACCAGACCAAAACAAAGCAAGCAAACAAAACAAGAACAATATCAACAAACAAACAAAAAAAAAACCAACCCAAATTCTGTTTATTTCTTTTTCTTTCTCACACTGTAGCACCTCTTCATTAATCCCAGTGGCATTGGATGCTGTGGTGTGTCCAATCAACTTTATTAGCAATGTCCATAAATCAATGGTCTGGTTCAAGGCCTCCTGTTTTTGGTACACCCTCATCACTGGATCCTCACTGGAACTCCTCTGTGATATTCTGCTGACACCTTGATTTACGGAGATCCTTCAGGTATCACTCCACAAGACTACTCTCTTCACGTACTCCAGCAGATCTTAGATGGGGTGGATAGTGTGCCAACCCCTGGCCCAATTATGGGCCTTGATGGTAGCTGAGCTAGTCAGTCTGGGCTACTGGGGCCACTTATCTCAGGTGCGGAGTTGGAGCTAGCTTCCTATGGCCATGAAATGCATATTTATTTACACATGTATGCCTCTGTGTGTGTATGTGTGTGAACACACAGATACTTACTGGCTCTTTTATGTTTGTTTTCTAGAGTTTTCTGAATTTCCTCATATACAATAACTTTTCTGTAAGGAACAAAATACATGTAAAGTCATTTATACTAATGAAGGTTAATGAGAGTCTCCTGGTTACAAACAAGGCAGAGAGGGACACCACAGGGATGCTGACCAACCTGTTGCTAATATTTCCTGGTAGCTCTCATAATTCTGTTCTCTTTATGTGTATGTGCATACTTTTACTAGAAAGTAGGGAATATAGTTCTGAGGATTCATATTTCTGTATGGTCATTGATAATTTTCTTCCCCACAAATATGCACTTAATTTGGCACTTTGATATCAGAGCATCTAAAATATTTCTTAGACATCTGTTGGACTTAATGGTCTGTGGTCTTCTCACCCTTGCTTTGATATGTAAGACATCAAGAGATGTCGGGCTTTGTTTTTATGCTTATTTCAAAAATAATATGATCTTAGCATCTCATAGAATAATTATAATTTTTTTGTTTACTTTCATGTTACTAACAATTCTGTCTTCTTTCCATTAATGCCTTTGAATGGAGATTACATTCTTTTTTTTAAAATACCAGTTGACACATTGTTCTGAGTTAATTTTGGAAAAGTACATACCCATATCTCTGTTCTGAGGTGCCAGGATTTTTTCCCTTTTTTCTCATTTAGATAAATGTTGTGGTTAGGATTGAGATGAATACTCTCTCTGTGTTTTTCAGTTAGTTTGGATAAGGGTTTATCTCTCTTGTTGAATTTCTCAAAGAACCAGCTGAATTCATTGATTCTTTTTTTGTTTTGCTTGGTTCAACTGTATTGATTTCAGCTCCAAGTTGGATTATTTCCTGCCATCTACTCCTGGGTGAGTTTGCTTCTAATTGTTCAAAGATAAAAGAAACCTATATAATACTAATAGACTAGACCCCAAAAAAGTCTGCTTGTCATATAATAATCTAGCCACTAAACCCACAGAATAAATAAAAATTACTAAAAGCTTCAAAGTAAAAGGGCCAAATTACTTATGAAGGCAGACCCATCAGAATAACTCCTGACTATTCAATGGAAAAAATACAAGCAAGAGGTTCTGGTCAGACATTGTACAGACACTAAAGGGAATGGATCTCAACCCAGACTATCATACCCAGCAAAACTATCAATTACCATAGATAGAGTAAACAAGAGATTTCATGAGAAAACCAGATTTAAATAATACCTATCCAGAAATTCATCCCTACAGAAAGCTATAGAGCAAAAAATTCAACCTTAAAAAAAAAAACAGAAAAACCCATAAAACCACTAACAATTGATAACCCTACAGAAGAAATACCCAAAAAGGGAAAGTACATAGAAGCTAAAACTAAAAATAATAGAAAATAGCAATCAGTGTTCATTAATATACCTTAATACCAATGGACTCAATTCACCTATGAAAAGACATACCTTAACATGATAGATACAAAAAAAGAAGCCATCCTTCTGCTGCATACAAGAAATACACATTAACTTCAAAGACAGATACAAGCCCAGAGTAAAGGCTTGGGAAACAAACTTTCCAATCAAATGGCCCTAAGAAACAATTTTGTATAGCCATCCTAATATCTAAATAATAGACTTTAAACTAAAATAAATAAAAAGAGACCAGGACAGACGTTACTTACTCAGCTCATGAAAAATCCACCAAGATGAAGTTTCAATCCTGAATATTTATGGTGAACACAAGAGTACCTACATATGTTTAAAAAAAAAACACTTCTAAAGCTCAAACCTTATATCAAATCTCACACACTAATAGTGGGAGACTTCAGTACCTCACATTCACACTTGAATAGGTAAACCAGACAGAAACTCAACAGAGAGATCTTACAGAAGTTATGACTCAAATGAACTTAATAGATATAAACCAAACCTTCCACCCCAAAACAAAAGAATATATGTAGTGGGATTATGCTGCTAATGTAAATATTTGTCACACCTATGGGTTTAATAAAAAGCTGATTGGCCAAAGGCAAAGAGGAAGTGTGGACAGAGCAACTAGGCTAAGAAAACTCAGAACATTTCAGAGCAGAGACAGACACCAGACAGATGCCAGGCAGAGCCACCAGAGAAAGCCACCAAACACATGATGAGGAGACTGAAATGCTGCTCTGAGAAAAGGTACTAAGCCTCATGGCTGAACAAGATGGGTTGAGCTCAGATGAAGGAGCTAGCAAGTTATGTGTCTGGGCCCTAGGTCAATCAGCATTAAAAATAATATATGCCTGTGGGATTATTTGGGACAAAGTGTGGCCAAGAAGGAGACTAAACCTGTGGTCCATGCCCAGAGAGTCTGGGCCAGAACTATTTACAAATATTTATATATTCATATACACATGTATACATATGTATATTTCTCAGAACCTTACACCTTATGGAACTTTCTCTAAAACTGACCACATACTTGTTCATAAATGCAAATATCAACAGATACAAAACAATAGAAATAACTCTTTGAACCATATCAGATCACCATGGTCTAAATTCAGAGTTAAACAACAACAAAAATCACAGACATCCTTCCCACTCCTGAAAACTAAACAAAACTAAACTGAACCATCCTTGGGTCAAGGAAGAAGTTAAGAAAAATATCAAAACTTCCTTGAATTTTCTAAAAATGAATCCATAACATATCCAAATTTATGGGACATAATGAAAGCAGTCTTAAGAGGAAAATTTATAGCCCTAGATGCCTATATGGAAAGCCTAGAGATATCCCACACAAGAGAACTATTAGCACAGCTGAAAGCCTTAGAACAATTAAAAGCAAACTCACCTAGAAGGAGTAGATGGTAGGAAATAATCGAATGGAGCTGAAATCAATATATTTGAAACAAACAAAAAATAATACCAAGAATCAATAAATCAAAAATCTTGCACTTTGAGAAAGTAAAAAAGATAAATAAAACTTATCCAAACTAACCAAAAAGTAGAGAAAGAAAGAGAATGTCCAAATCAACAAAATCAGAAATGATAAGGGGAATATAACAAGAGACCCCCCAGGAAATCTAGAGAATTACCAGGTCATACTTTGAAAATCTATACTCTACAAAAATAAAAAACCTAAAAGAAATGGACAGTTTTCTTGACAGGTACCACTTAACAAAATTAAATCAAGATCAAATTAAAGACCTAAAGAGACCTATAACCCAAAAGAAAATGAAGCTGTCATTAAAAGCCTCCCAAGTCAAAAAAGCCCAGGTCTAGATGGCCTCACTGCAGAATTCTACCAGACACTGAAAGAAGAACTAATACCAATACTCAACAAAATGTTCCATATAGTAGACACCAAAGCAATATTGCCAAACTCTTTTTATGAGGCCACAATAACCCTGGTACTGAAGCCACTGAAAGATGTAAAAAGAAAGAGAACTCCAGACTAATTTCCCTCATAAATATTGATACAAAAATTCTCAACAAAATTCTGGTAAATTGAATAACAAAATATAAAAAATATCAATCACTATAATCAAGTAGTATTCATCCCAAAAATGCAGGAATACTTCAACTTACAAAAAACTGTAAATGTAATCCATCATATAAGCAAACTATAAAAAAACTGATGATCATCTCTTTAGTCACTGAAAAAAATCTTTCATAAAATCCAACACTCCTTAATGATACAAGCATCGGAGAGATCAGAAATACAAGGGAAATATCTAAATATAATAAAGGCAATTTACAAAAAACCAATGGCCAAAATCCAAATAAATGGAGAAATATTCAAGGCAATCCCACTAAAATCAGAAACTAGACAAGACTGTCCCCTCTCCCCTTATCTATTCAAATAGATATCAAAGTTTTAGCTAAAGCAACAAGAAAACAAAAGGAGATTAAGGGGATAAAAATTGGAAAAGAAGAATGAAAGTATCTCTTTTTGGAGATGATATGATTGTATACATAAATGACTCACAAAATTCTACAAGGTAACTTATACAGCTAATAAACACATTCAGCAATATAGCAGGATAAAAGATTAACTCAAGAAAAATGAGTAGCCCTCTTATACATGAGAGATAAAAGGGCTAAAAAAGAAATAAGGGAAACATCACTGTTTAAAATAGCTGCAAATAGCATTAAATATCTTGTAGTAAATATAACCAAAAAAGTAACCAATGTCTTTGACAAAAGCTTTAAATCTCTGAAGAAAAAAATTGAAGTGGATATCAGAAAATGGACAGATCTCCCATATTTCTAAATAGGTAAGATCAACATAGTAAAAATGGCAATGTTACTAATAGCAATCTACAAGTTGAATGCACTTCCCATAAAAATCCCAACACAATTTTTACAGACATTCAAAGAACAGTATTCAGTTTCATTTTGAATAACAGAAAAGCCAGGATTGCCAAAACAATTTTGCTCCACAAAAGAATCTCAGAAAGCATCACCATCCCCTACTTCAAGTTATACCATAGAGGTACAGTAATAAAAAAACAGCCTGTTACTGGCATAAAAACAGACTTGTGAATCAATGGAATTGAATTGAAGCCCCGAACTTTAATCCACACACCTATGAACTCCTGATTTTTGACAAAGAGGCTTAAAATATTCAAAAAAAAGATAATATCTTCAATATATTGTGTTGGTATAACTGGATGGTAGTATGTCAAAAAATGCAAATATATCTAAGCCTATCACCCTATACAAAACTCAATATAAGTGGATCAAAGACCTCAATATAAAACCAGCTATGCTGAACTTGATAGAAAAGAAACTGGGAAATACCATCCAACTCATTGTCACAGGTGTCCATTTCTTTAATACAACACCAGTAGCACAGACACTAAGAACAACAAACAATAAGTGGGACCTCCTGAAACTGAGAAGCTTCTGTAATCCCAAGAACATAGTCAGTAAGAGGAAAAAGACAACTGTCAGAATGAGAAAAGATTTTCACCAACCCTACAAGTGACAGTGGATTGATCTCTAAAATATATAGAAAAGACAAGAAACTAGAGCCTCAAGCCCTATATAATCCAAATAAAAAATTTCGTTCAGAACTAAAAAGGGAATTCTCAGCAGAAGAATTACAAATGGCTAAAAGGAACTTGAAAGAGTTCTCAACATCTTTATCAATCAGAGAACTGCAAATCAAAACTTTGAGATACCACCTTAAACCTGCCAGAATGGCTAAGATTAAAAACACAGATGACAGACTATGCTGGATGCAGAGCAAAGAGAATACTCTGGTGTTGATGGGAGTGTAAGCTTGTTTATCCTCTCTGGAATACAGTATGGTGGTTTTTAAGAAAACTGGGAAATAATCTTGCCAATCATCCAGACATACCACCATTGGGCATAAACTCTAAAAACACACATTTACACTCCAAAAGCATTAGCTCAACTATATTCATAGCAGCATTATTGATAATAGCAGGAACCTGGAAATAAGCTAGATGCCCCTCAACTGAAGAATGCACTAACAAACTGTTGTATGACTGCAAAATGTAGTACTACTAGCAGTCAGAAAAAAAAATGGTATCTTAAAATATGCAGGCAAATGGATGTATTTGGAGTATATCCTCCTGAGCTTGGTATCACAAATCTAGAAAGAGAGGCAGGGGATATACTCATTAGTGGACTTTAAACAAAAAGGAAAGAACACCCAAGCTGCAAATACAACCACTGAACAGCTTGGGAGATGAGGCACCTTGAACTGGCACCTTGAATCTCATTCCCTCCAGAGGAACACCTAATCCAGTCTTGATATTAGGATGAAGAAATTGAACTTTCCTGGAGTGGATGCTAAACTAGCCCACCTTGGGACCTTCTGCTTTTTTTGTGGAGGAGATGAGAGATGGTGAGAATAGAGAATGACTGGGAGGGTCTGGATGTGGAAGAGAATTTGAGCAAGGGGAAACATGCATAAAATATTGAGTCTGTATTCTATAAAAATAAAAACTAAAATAAAAGGTATTGTCATAGTTTTGTTAGGTAAGAGAAATAGACAAATAATACAAATATACAAAAAAAAATATTAACAATTGATCGAATGGCATATATCCAAAAAACAATGTCATTGACATGAATGCATTTTAAAAATACATAGCATTTCATTTACATAAAACTGTCAATGGCACAATGGTGGGAAGCAAATTAACAGTGGTATGGGAAAGCTTTATCACCTGTCATCGAGGAAGTCAATCATGAGCAGCACAAAAAAAAAAAAAATTATGCCAAGCAGGCAGGTAGAGAATCATCTACAGAACACAATAAGGCATCCAGTCTTTTCAAACTTTTCAAACACAGCATGATCCAGTGTTGATATACTTTTAAAATAAAACAAGTTTCCTTTTTTGTTTGTTTGATTGGTTTTACTTATCTATCTATCATCTATCTATCTATCTATCTATCTATCATCTATCTATCTATCTTTCTATCTACTTACTTATTTATGAAAAGAAAGTCCCTTTTTTTTCTATGTATTCATTTGCTCTCACTCCTTACCCCCTCCAATCCCTCCCTGTCTGTATTCAGTCTCTCTCCTCCCCATCCTCTCCCCCAAAAGGGCAAGAGGTCCAAAGTTGCATCAGCTCAGCATCCACTCCAGGCAGGTCTGATTTCCTCATCCTAATGTCATGACTGGTTTAGTTGTTCCTCTGGGGAGAATGGGCTCTGAAGTGCTAGTCTATGCATGAAACACGGTCTGATCTCTCCCCTGGAAGCTCCACATACTGCCCATGTCAGTGTAAAACTGTCTATCTTTGGAGGGTCTAGTTCCTTTCCTTGAAGTTTCTCCAGATTAGGAGGAATTTAAGAGAGACTTTCAGGGATTCCCCTAGGAAGAGAAAATAGAGATCTCCATAGCTAATTGAGAGCATAAGGAGTTGTAACCACAAAGACATAGAAACAAATCATGAGAGAAGGGGAGGATTGAGTGAGAGGAGCAACAAGGATGGAGAAAAAAAAGAGATCAAGATCTTAATAAAGGAAACCAATTTTGAGTTGGAAAAAGACCAAGTGCTAGGGTCACCTACAAGAACTCACAAGATGTCCCTGCCTAGGTCTCCAACCAATAGTGAAGGTGTTGCCTAGACAAGACTTCCTCTATAATTAAATGAATAGCCACCCTAAGTGCCATCACAGAACTTACATCCACAATGAAAAGAGTTAGAGGCAGAGATAAAAAGCTGAGCACTGGGCTAAGCTCCTGGTCCAGCTGAGAGCAGGGAAGAAGAGTCTATATGAGCAAGAGGACAGGGCTTTTTAGGAAGAATACCACAGTGATGACTTCCTGGAACTCTGCAGAGCTCACTGAATTAAGAACAGCCACTGGGGAATCTTTAGGAAAACAAGTTTTCTAATCTAGTAAAGATCTAGTTAAGATCAAGATTTAAGAACTGTATTTTTTAAAATCCTGAGATGTGGAAATCATTAGTAGCTATAAACCTAAAATATACATAAGACACATAAATAATGACTCACTATTAATACGTTATCATTTAAACATATGCAATAAAATTAAAGGATGTTTGTGTTCTTTAAATTTGCAAGTAATTTGTACCAAGATTCATTTTGGGAGGGGGAAAATAAAGTTTATTTGGCTTACATTCCTGGACCACAGTCTTTTGAAGAAGCCAAGTCAGGAACTCACAGCAGATGGGAACCTGAAGGCAGTAGTTGAAGAGGCCACAGAGGGGAGCCTCTTATTTGTTTGCTCCTCATGTCTTGCTCAACCTGCTTTCTGGTGCTAATCCAGGACTTCCATCAGCCATGCACTAGATACATGCATATAAATCACTAATTAAGAAAATGCCCTACAGGCTTGCCTGCAGCCTGATCTTAGGGAGGCACTTTCTCATTGGAGGTTCTCTCCTCTCAGATGACTGTAGCTAGCATCAAGTTGACATAAAAACTACTCAGGACACCTAGAGAAATTACTCACTGTGTTTCAAATAGAGAGTTTAATAGAAATCATTACAGAGAATTTGGAAGGAGCAGTAAAGCAGAAGGGAGAAGGAAGGTAGACAAAAGGAAAGAGAGATGGTACTTATGATTGTCAATTAATAATCTTGGGGTACAGCTGACGAGTTTGAACCTGCTTTGCTCTGTTAGAGACATTACTACAGTCATATAGAGACTTGCCAGAGTTCTAAGTACTACACTGACAATGGCATAAAACCACTATTGCTGCCACTACACCTCTTTCTGGGAACAAGATGATGTCAACACAACACAGACCATCTTTATCCTGCCTTCTGATATGCCAGTGCCTTTTTCTCTTTTTTTAAAATAGTCTTTTCTCCATATATCCTGTTCCCTCTCCCTTCTCCTCTCCTAATCACTCCCAGTCAGCCTGCAGGCTCCTCCTCCCCATGCTCTCCCCAAAAGTGCAAGAAGTCCCAAGGTGTGTTGGTTCAGCATGGTGCATTCACTCCAGGCAAGTCTGATTTCCTTATCTCAATATCAACCTTGTGTTATGCACACCTCGGCAAGAAATGGGCTCCAAGGAGCCAGCCCAATAACAGGAACCGTCTGATCTCTACCCTCGAGACTCCACATACTGCCCATGTCAAACAACAGTTGTCTACTCTTGGAGGGACTAGCTCTTTTTCCTATGGTTCCCCCCAGGGTCTGTTCTTGATTCAATTGGCTTCCTGGAGCTCCAGCCAGTCATCTCTGTGGGACTCTTCCTCATAGTCCCTACCTCCTTGTTCAGACTCCTCTCTCCCACTCTCCAGCTGGAAGAGGAGCTCTGCCCAGTGCTAAGTGATGGATCTCAGCCTCCACCTTCATTCATTGTTGGGTTTGTGTTAGGTTCTAACACTTATGGTGGTTATTCATTTCATTATAAAGGAATCCTGTTTTAGCACCCCTCCATTATTAGTTGGGGACATAGCCAGGGACATCCTGTGGGTTCTTGGGGGTTTTCCTAGCACCCAGTTTCTTTCCAACCCCACATTGGCTTCCTCTATTAAGATCTCCTTCATTTTTTTTCTACCTCCTTGTTGCTCCTCTCACTCAATCATATTCTCTCACGATGTGTTCTCACACATTTTTGTTCGTGGCCCCTTTTGTTCCCAATTAGCTAGGGAGATCTTTTCTATTTTCTCCACCTAGGGGAATTGCTGGATGACTCTTGTAAGTTTCTTCTGATCCTATGCTGTTCATAGGCTGTGGTTTGCTTCATGGGTGTTCTTTGCTAACTGTCTAAAGTTCACTAATGAGTGCATACATCCCTTTTCCTTAAAAAAGAAACAAATAAGAAATGTTGTTCACATGCCTTTAATTTTTTACTCAGTTTATGTGGTAGCAATATCCATTTCAATATAATGTGTTTCCCTTTGCATTAAAATTCCCATTGAACAGGAATGCTTAGAGGGTAAAGTAACCAAAGTGCAATTAAGGTCTGGTTCCATATGACCTATATGTGCTTCCTATAATTTCTAATCAAAACGAAAGAAAATTCTTTAAGCTCCAATGAATAATTTTCTAGGACTGTTTAGGTCCTTGTTACCTACCATCTAGGTTTTGAATAAATTATGTAGTTTTTATTTTTTATTCTGATAGTGCTCTATAAATTGAAAATGTTTCCAAGCAATTTTTGGAAACTATTAAGAGTCTGCAATCTCCTAATTTTTACCTTTTGTGTCTACTATTTTATATCCTAAATAATTAATAGAATCTCTTCTTTGAATTTGTTAGGAAGTTTGTATCACATAAGCAGGCAAAAATTTTTTTAAGTCACACAATAAGAATATTGTTCATGTAGTGATAATGATAAATTGTGGAAATTGTTTATGTATCATTTATAAGAGTTGTTGTAGAAAATATTGGCATGGAGTGAAATTATTTAATATTTCTTATGAATGAACCTCTTATTGATATCTTTTTACAGGCTGAGAATTATATAAGTGAGCACTGTAAATATCCTTTGTCCTGTTTTTGTAGATGTACAGTAAAGAAACAGTCTTTTAAGTCAATAAGTATAATAGGCTATTCTTTAGGTAACAGAAAAGGAAAAAAAAGTCAGATTTTAGATAGCCTATTAGATAAATCACTTTACCTGCTGTTAGATCTACTACCATTCTCCATTTTACTGATTATTTTTGATAACAAATACAACAGAATTCCAAGGACTGGTTGATTCTTAAGTATGTTGAGCATTTAACTACTCCTGTACCAGGTCTTCTAAGGCCTGCAACTTCTCTTTTGTTAAAGGCTATTACTGAAACCATATAGGCTTGTCTGTTAACCATTTTGAAAGTTGAGCTGTTAGTGCCTTTAAAAGATTAGCAGCTGCTGTGCTTTGTTTATAACCAAAATAATTGATGACTTTCTCATATTACCTTCTAATATTTTTCCTTAAAACATGTTAGTTTACGGTTCATTTTTAAGATGAAGGACTGTTAATTTGAGTATTCTGCTTTAAAACAAATCTTTAAAAAATATTCCTTCACTTTTAGCACTCTCATATTTGAAGCAAATAAGTGCATAGAATGTATGTAATTATATGTGGTATTATAGAATGTAGGTAATATATGTGGGCTATGTGTGTAGACATACCTGGAAACAGAGAGTGGTGTCTCAGTTTCTATGACCATCAGAAATGGGTTTTCATATATGTGGGACAACCACAATGAAAAGAATATAATTTGAAAGGGGTCAAAACCCAGAGTTTGAGAACCATGGCTCAAATATCAATTTTTATTTACAAAAGATTCAAGGATCAATTAATTAATGAGTTTACCACAAGTTTTACAAGACACACTCTGGAAAGATAAAACATATAGATGTATATACTCACGCCTAACTGGAAACAGAACAGACAGAACCAAATACAACTTGTTAAATCAATATACTTTATTAGAGTTACAGTAACATGGGGAGAGTTGTTTGTCAGAGCACAAAAGATGTAATGTATTTGCTATGGTGAAATTTGAAATGAGCATGTGATACACCTTATGAATATTTAATACCTGGAGAACACTGCACACTTGTAAGCATACATATAAATAAAAAAACCACTCTAACTTGGTGACCCAGTTTGAAAAATCTTCTTCTAAATTGCATTACTGGTATGTTTCTTTGATTCAATTGCAGATTCTGAATCCTGTCAGTTTCAGTGATTTCTTAAACCTTTATGAGTAGTACATCTCCTGCTTTAACCAGCTTTTCTTGGGAATGCATCATTTCAGTCTCTAGGAACCTCCTGCACAACAGCAAACTTGTCACAACATCAGAATTTTCCTCAGCATAAACTAATGTTGTTTTCAAAGATTTCAACACTACTTGAGATTTGTGCAAGTTTCTCATGTTCACAATCATTTTTTAGTATGGAGCCTCAGGCACCACAAAGAAGAGAACTTGGATAAAGCAGATGCCTCATCTGAAAGTATAAAGTTTCAGATGTGTCATTACACCTCAGAGGCAAGTAACACATTTTCTCATACATTCCATTTGTAAGATTCTTCTCCTGTATGACTACCCTAATGAGTTCTAAAACTGCTATTCTAGGCAAAAGATCTGTCACATTCACTACATTAGTAAGGATTCTTTTCTGTATGTATTTGCCAATGTTTTCAAAGATGTGAGCCAAAGGTAAATGTTTTAAAACATTCACTACATTTATAGAGTCTTTCTCCTGTATGTATGATCTGCTGAATTCTCAGATGGCCTCTCTGGGTAAAGCATTTGTCACATTCACTACATTTGTAAGGTTTCTCCCCTGTATGAATTCTTTGATGAGTTCTAAGATTGCCTTTCATGGTAAAGGATTTGTCACATTCACTACATTTATAAGGTTTCTCCCCTGTATGAATTTTCTGATGATTTCTAAGACTGCTATTACGATGAAAGCATTTGTCACATGTGCTACATTTATAAGGTTTTTCCCCTGTATGAATTCTCTGATGATATCTAAGACTGCTTTTCTCAGAAAAGTATTTGTCACATTCACTACATTTATAAGGTTTCTCCCCTGTATGAATTCTCTGATGATTTCTAAGACTGCTTCTCTCACGAAAGCATTTGTCACATTCACTACATTTATAAGGTTTCTCCCCTGTATGAATTCTCTGATGATTTCTAAGAATGCTTTTACGATAAAAGCATTTGTCACATTCATTACATTTATAAGGTTTCTCTCCTGTATGAATGCACTGATGAGATCGAAGATGGCTTTTCATGGTAAAGGATTTATCACATTCACTACATTTATAAGGTTTCTCTCCTGTATGAATTTCCTGATGTATTCTAAGACTCCATTTCAGAGTAAAAGTTTTGTCACATTCATTACATTTGTAAGGTTTCTCTCCTGCATGAAGTCTTTGATGCCTTGTAAGATCACCACTCCGGGCAAAAGATTTGTGACACTTACTACAATTATGAGGTTTCTCTCCTGTATGAATCCTCTGATGTGTTTTAAGATATGATTTGAAGGAAAAAGATTTGTCACATTCACTACATTTGTACGGTTTCTCTCCCGTGTGGAATATCTGATGTGTTGTAAGATGAATTTTTGTAGTAAAAGATTGATCACAACTACTACATTTATAAGTTTTCTCTCCTGTGTGAATTCTCTGATGAGTTCTCAAATTGCATATCTTTGTAAAGGATTTGCCACATCTACTACATTTATAAGGTTTCTCTCCTGTATGAATTCTCTGGCTAGTTTTAACAGATTTGGAAGGTTTTTCTCCAGAAAGACATTTATAATGTATTTTATGTTGGGACAAATGCAGAAAGGATTCACTACATTTTGTACATTTACAGCGTTTTTCTCTAGTATGTCCACTTTCATTCCTACTGAGGCTACAGTCTAACTTAGAACATTTTCTAGACTTCTCACTTTGTTGTGGTTTCTTTCTACTGTTGGTTCGGTTTAGCATGACTTTACATTTAGAGTCAAAAGATATACCATTCACTCTATTTCTATGTTCTTTCTTTCCTATGTGGAATCGTTGATTTGGGCCAAAGACACAATACAAATTTAAACAGTTTCCTCCAGTGTTCCCATTTTTCTGCCTGTTTATATTCACTGTTTCAAGAGAGGTATCTCCAGAGTTACAAAATCTGTACTTGTTGCAGTTTTCTGTACCATCACTTATGTCATAAGGTTTATCATGAATTATTTTACCAAGCTTATTACATTCACAAGATTTTTCTTCAAAATTCTCACAACTGGGGAGAGTTTGCTTGGTGCCTTGATCTAAGACCCTCTCATATTTATCACATATGCGATGTGACTCTGGAAAAACAGTACAATTAGAAATAATATGAATTAATGGTCAAGTAAGAAATTCAATAACTGATACTTTCTTAATTTGTCTAAGACAGAAAAACTATCAATTCTCAAGGATAGAGCATTCAACAGAATTCTTTTCTGTTTCACAATCATTAAATGGATGGACATAAAGGCCTTCAATCTACCTATATCAAAGACAGGGTCCAGTAATATTTTCTCAATCTGTTCTAAACACTGTACTTAGCAGAAGAAGAGACAAATAGGGTATGCAGCAATAAAGCCCTCAGAAAAAGAAAATCTTTGAACAATCATATGGAGAACATCTCTTGCCAAGTGATAGTTGCACAAGACTTTAATTCCAGGAATAGAGAGGCAGAGGCAGGTGAATTTCCGTGAGTTCAATGCCAGCCTGGTCTACCAAGTGAATTCTAAGGCAGGCAGACCTATTATGAAGAGAATTCTTCTGGAAAAACCAAAACTGATTGTTTCTCTACATTTGTCTTTATGTCTTTGATATACAATCAAATTGTTTAGCAAGGCAACCATTGTGTCATCCAGGATGGCTTGGACTTCACCATATATTTTTGTTTGAGCCTCCAAAATTAAAGTCACGCTACAATAGTCAGTAACAAAGAAACCATTGTCAATCCTACAGAATGGGAAAAGATTTTCACTAACCCTACAAGTGATAGAGGACTGATCTCTAAGATATATAAAGAACTCAAGAATCTAGAGCCCAAAACCTTGAACAACCCAATCAAACAATGGGGTTCAGATCTAAAAAGGGAATTCTCAGCAGACGAATTACGAATGGCTGAAAGGCACCTGAAAAAGTGCTCATCATCTTTAGTCATCAGATAAATGCAAATCAAGACAACTTTGAGATACCACCTAACACCTGTTAGATTGGCTAAGATAAAAGACACAGAGGACAGCCTATGCTGGAGAGGATGTCGAGCAAGGGGAACACTCCTCCATTGTTGGTGGGATTGTAAGCTTGTTCAGCCACTTTGCAATACAATATGGAGGTTTCTCAGAAAACTGAGAATCAGTCTCCCCAAGGACACAGAAATACCTCTTCTGGGTGTATACCCTAAAGATGCACAGTCACACCCTAAAGGCATTAGCTCAATTATGTTCATAGCAGCCTTATTTGTAATAGCAAGAACCTGGAAACAACCTAGATGCCCCTCAACAGAAGAATGAATTAACAAACTGTGGTACATCTACACAATGGAGTACTACTCAGCAGTAAGAAAAAATGATATCCTAAAATTTGCAGGTAAATGGATGGATTTGAAGAATATCCTACTGAGTGAGGTATCACAAACTCAGAAAGATAAGCAGGGGATGTACTCACTCATTAGTGGACTCTAAACAAACAAACATACAAAAAAAAAAAAAAAAAAAAAAAAAAAAAAAAAAAAAAAAAAAAAAAAAAAAAAAAAAAAAAAAAAAAAAACAAGAAAAAAGCAAAGCATGCCCAAACTGCAAACCACAACCACTGAACAGCTTGGGATCAGAAACACCTTGGACTGCCTCCTTGGATCCCACTCCCCCTAGAGGAACACCTGACTCACTCTTGAGGGAGCAGGGAGAAAAATGCATCTGCCAGTAGTGGAGACTTAACTAAGCAATATTGGGGCAGTGAGACCATGGGACTGTCTGCTGCCTGCCCAGGGATAGGATGGGGATTTTTGGAGAAGAAAGAATGACCTGATGTGGTGGGAGGGGGTAGGGACCTTGAATAAGGATATACAAGGTCAGAAGGTGTGACTTCTTTGTTAATAATAATAATAATAATAATAATAATAATAATAATAATAATAAAAGGAAAAAAAAAGAATAGACACAGACAGTACATAATGGTCCTGGTTGTCTTTCAATAAAACTCTATTTACAAAGATAAAAAAAAAAAAAGAAACCAATGTTAAAACCTAGATAAATAAACAAAAACAGCATTCCTAACCAAGAGAAACTCCTATATGTAAAGCCTTATGCATTTTTAAAAATGATAGGGAAATAGTTTAAAACAACAGTTAAAATAAAATACTCTAGTTATCGAGTGTACTGTAAGAGGCTAAAGAGATTGCTCTGAAGTTAAGAGCACTAGCTGTTCTTCTAGAGAATCTGGGTTCAATTTTCAACACCCACACAACAGCTCATAACTGTCTGTAACTCTAGTTCTGGGGGACACAGTACCCTGACACAGGCATACATGTGGGCAAAACACCAATGTACATAAAATAGAAATAAATTAATTATTTTTTTAAAAAAGTGTAACAACATATTTCTTGCTCTGAATATTAAATTTCTTTGAAGTTTGAAGTTTTCTTTAAAAAATAGAAAGACTGAACAAATCACAGAAAAAGATCACTATGTTTACTCTCCCAAAGAACACAGAGAAATTTAAACGTAGTCAGGATGATAAATTTTGTTGGTAACCAGAATTCACCTTACTTGTGGGATTCTCTATATAGTTCTACATAAAGAACATTTGAACATTCTTACCTATAAAGATCAGATTGCTGTAATTTTCTAACATCACATCCATGTACAATGCCTGTTGAACACCATCTAGATATTCCCATTCCTCCTGCGAGAGGTTGACAAGTACATCCCTGAATGTTAATGGACCCTGTAATGGAAAATCACAAATTCACCATGTGATGCTGGACAAAATGCTTACCTAAGTAACAGAAATCTAAAGAAATAAAAGACAATTTTTTGAACAGATGCGAGAGGGACAAAAGTTTTCTAGAATTTCTGTAGAAATGTGTCAAAAGTTAAGCCTTGCTATTCTCCTATAAACAGTATATGGATGTTTATTACTTACTATATTGGATGACTTACTATGTTGAATATATTTAAAAGGTCTCCCTTCTTCATGAATTATCTCATGTTCTCTAAGACCTCAGCAGCAGATAAAGAATATACCATAATAACTACATTTAAAATTTTGGTCTACAGTTGGATTCTGTAATGCCTAAATCCTATAGAATTTAGATTGTTTTCCCAAAATCCTTAAGGCACTACACAATAGATTTTAGAGTTTTAAGTCCAGTTCTATGAGATACAATGTTCTCTTCTGAATTTTACAAGCAGAGATTCACATATTCAGGCAAACATACTGACATACAAAAAACTAATTTTAATATAATAATTAATAATTTAATAAATATTTTTAATTAAAAATACTTTCTAAATTAGTCATAGTCCCTGTATTAAAAAATGAATATTCTTGTAATCAGCAAACTTTTAGAAAATATAACATACACATTAGAGGTCTACAGTCAGAAATGTACCTTGATGAAGTATGTGTTAATGTCAAACAGAACTTCACTGTCACATTTCAGATGGTAAAGTAATTAGTAACTATGCTTTCAAATTCTAAAGCTTATAGCTACTGACCTTGCTTAGGTATGGATGTTAGATCACCTCTGTCTATAGCTGGGTCTTACCACCTGACTATTCTAAAAATGTACAGTTCAGATCATGAAGCATAAGTACAATGTAGCACCCTTTTTAGAACATGTGCTGGAAATTAAAAGAATTTCTTTCTATAAAAGGTAAAAAGTGTAATGTCACAGCATATAACTGATGTTCCAAATAATAATAGAATCAAATATTTTCGAAGTAATTTTAGGAGAATATTTCTGGAACCATAAAGAAAAGAGAAATAGTAAAAGTAGACAGCATTAATAGTATTTAAATCTCTCTAAAAGTTGACACAGGTAATAGTGACAATTTCAATTGAATGAGTCATCATGGTGTTCTCCTACAAAATAATTAGAAATATGTGTATAAATAAATGGCATATGCAACAATGCAGTCAGATGAAGGTGAAATATTTTGTCATCAAAAAAGTATCACATTGAGTGAGAATCAAACTAACTCTTCATTAATTTTGAATACCTAATTGCTGTTGAGATTGACTAAATTGAAAATGTGAAACTTATAATGAATCCTTATCTTTAGTATTTGAGCTCATTCAATGAACAGGATTTTAGGGTACATAGATAAATAAAGTTTATTGTTATTCTTTCATTTTTTAAAAACTAGAATATACAAGGTCATATAGTATCTGTCACAAAAGTACAGCAGAAATGTAAATCTCATACCTCGAGAAATGGTCAAAGATAAAAGGAACTTGCTGTTTCCACAGAGAAACCTAATTTAATTCTTTCTATACATGTGGTAGCTCAGTTCAGTCAGTGCCTTACATTACTGCCAAGATTTTGGTGCTTAACCCTGGGATCCCCGGACATAATGTGTCATGCAGAACACATAAAATTACTCAGAAAAACATTCTTATGCTTAAACTAAATATCATTCTTCTAAAAGAAGTAGAATGTTTGCCAACAGTTTTCCCCATATGCAATCCAAAGCTTCAGGTAGAGCAAATACATAGGTTGGAGTGAGTCAACAGCAAAAAAAAAAAAAAAAAA
>PVIH01022815.1:0-26286 GCA_004025045.1 Sigmodon hispidus | reverse complement strand
TGGCTGTATGTTAATGAGGCATTGTGTTGCGCACCAATCACGCGCCAGGCTCCCCTATATAAGCAGGCTGAATTTCAGGCTCTGCGTCTTCTTTCCACCACTTCACAACTGAGCTGTAACTCCAATAAAGTGTGATCCGAGAAGAATCGTGCGGTGTGGTGACTCGTCGTTCTGCAGGACAGAGGCGGCTCGCCGCACCACACCTGTAAAGTTCTCCCGGACCGAAGGGACAGGAAGCCTGAGCTAGCGTCTCTGGAAGAGGTCCGCTGTTCCTGGGCCTCTGTTTTCCCATTGGTATGTGATGGCCAAGCCCTGCAAACTCAACCTCCAGGTTGATTTCCAGCTCCCCAGCCTTCCTCTGGGGGAACTTTCTCCACCTCTAGCCCTCTGCTCAGTACTTAGCTCACCTGCTCCAGAAGCTGGGCAGCCCCCAGCAGCTGCAGGGTCTCCAAATGTGAGTGGAAAAGGGGACTGGGCTGCAGGTGACCCCCCAGCTTGCACTCAATGATGTAGCCCACGGTGCAGTCATCAGGAAGCCGGATGAGAGCTGAGGTATCCACGAAGTGGGAACCGCTGAAGGACAGAGCAGGGTGGTGATCACTGACCCAGGCCCTGCATTCCTGGGCCCCTCCCACCTCCCAGCAGGGCCTGTGCTGGGTCATCATACTGCGCTAGGATACTAGGCAAGTCTACAGCTTGGCAAGGTATGTCTCAGGCTCCTCCCCTAAAGAATGGGTGGACAGCAGTCCTAGCTCCCAAGGTCCTACTAAAGGTATCTTTTCTTTCATTCCCTCATTTCCTCATATTCATTTGCTCATAGATTCACTATTTAGCTTTACACCCGCCCCCCCCCCCCCCGGCTCCTTGTACCTCACTAGCAATTAGGACCTAGACATGAGAAAGGAGTACTTCCTGCCTGCTACAGACTGGGGTACTGAGGCTGGGACCAAGTTGGAGGAAAGCATGTGGGGGGCGGGGAAGGAAAAAGTGGACTTCCCAGAGGCGGCAGCAGGCTCTCAATGGCATCAACCAGTGTCCTAGGGAACATCTCCTGACTCTCCAGGGTCATCAATGTCCTTTCCCCAAGAAGCTTGGCCAGGGGTGGGGTGGGCAAGAAATGCAGGCTGAGAGCATCCAGGCTGCACATTTTGATGAGGATGGGTACCAGAGAGGTGGGCAAAACACAGAGGGGCACCCCAACCACAGAGACAACCTTTGGTCACAGGTGCGTGTGTGCTCTGGGCTTGCCCTAGGGACAGCATGCCTTCTCACACACTGAATCTTCCAGGAAACTAAGAGAAGACAGAGCAGTGGCCGAGCAGCTGAGTGACCTTGAACCTGGGTGACCTAAGGCTTGTCAACCTCTCACAGGGGTTCTAGAAATGAGGCTGTCCTCCATGATCCTCCTGGTGAAGCACAGCCTAGCTCGGTGCAAAGATCCATAGCCACTGATACCAACCTGGGAAAGGTCCAGGGTCAGCCATAACCACGCTCCTCCCCTACACCATGCTCCCAGGATCCCTCTCCTGTGGGGGCCTATGGGAATGTTTCAGATAAAACGCCACCTCTTCCAGGAAGCCTTCCTCCTATCTCCAATCAATAGCCCCTCTCCCAAATCTCTGAGGTCTCCAATGCTTAACCCCCATGACATCAACTGTCAGAATATAAGGAGGGGTTGCCAAGGCCTCCTGATCCACAGTCAGGTGGGTGTCCTCCCAGATACTTTCCCACTAAGCCCTTACATTAATGACATTAGCTACTATATTTCCAGTTCCATTTACATATAGGGAAACTAAGGCAGAATGTGCTGAACCACAGTCCCTAAAAGTCAACAGAAATGTTCCCCACAGGCCTGGGCTGCCCCTGACACAACTGTTTAGGCAGTTTTCCCTGGGTACCCTTTGGCCCCTCCTGTCTCTAAGGCCTCCCCTACACTGCAGCCGCCACTCCCAGGCCTTGGCTTACCTGGCCCATGGCACCATCTTCAAAGCCAGCTGGCGGCTAATGCAGAAGCCCGCACCCCCTGTGGCAAACCAGAACCGTACCAGCTTCTGGAAAGAGGATGACAGAGACGTGAAGTGAGCCCAGGGAACTCGGGCAATAGCTTGACCACACCTCCCCTCAACCACTATGATCCCAAAGCTCTGTGCCTCACACTTCACTGGAGGCTGAAGCCTGGCCTTAGCATGCCCACTCCATAGCTAGGGAACCAAGACCCAATATCACACAGACAGTTGTGATGGGTGAAGCCACAGGGGAATCCCAAACCCAGCCAGAGTCTGCAAGAGGAGGTATTTAGTCTGAGACATCCCTGTAGGCCCCCATAGGTGAGCAATCCCAGGGGTGGTGTTAGGGATACATGTACCACTGCACCCTCATCCTTTGAGTGGACCCAGCACCTGCTCCCCTAGGCCACAGAGGCAGCCAGGTGCTTCTGAAATGAAGTACAGGGCTGGGTCCCTTGACCCAGCAATAGGCATGTGACTTTGACCAATCAGAGCCCTTCCCAGAGTGCTCAAAGAAGACCATAGAGGGAGAGGCCTCCATATAGGGTCACTAGCCTGAGGAGCTGTATTCCCTGATAACACCTACACCGGACCTCCTCCTCTCAATTCCCTGCCCCCAGCTCCTGAGGCTGAGAAAGGCTTTCCATGGATGAAGAGCGTGCCATAGATGCCACCCCTGCAGTAAAGAGAGAGAAGGAGAGCCTGTGGGCAGGCAGCCCCTTGACGTCACCATCCCAGTAATGGGTAGTACCCCTTCTACCATTTTCTGACCACCTTCACCTCAGGCTAGGCTTTCCCAGCTCTCTGTGACAACCCTGAATTCACCTGCGGGTTCTCCAAGCCTTTAACTTTTCTCTTCTGCATCAACAATCCCACTCCCCAAAGTCCACAGTTGATGCTCAATAAATGCATCTTGCATTGGGCTGAACTTCCTCTCATGATGCTTTGGTAGAACGATTCCTAGGCAGACAATGAGGAGGCCCAAGTCTCCATCTGCCCCCTTTGCCCAGCTGTGGGACCTCCAGAGAGACACTTCCAGGCCCTGGGTGTACAGATGCCCTGGTACTGTTATCTCAGAGCCCTCCTTTCTAATTTACCTCCACAAATGTCCTTCAGAGAAAGTTCAGTGTCCCAAGAGGCAGAATGAATGACCCAGCATTCAGAAAGTGCTCAATGAATGTGTCTTATTAAAATTAACAATTGTGTTTCTTCTATTTCTATGCAATTATAGCAACCACAATATCACTGAAAGGGCCTCAGCCTGAGCCATCCCTGTTCCTAGACCTGGGCTGAGGGTTGTGCTAAGGGGTGTACCCCAAGCACAGTGGACAAGGCACAGAGCCCTGAGGTCACTTGCTGCAGAGCACAGAGCAGGAACCAATGACAGGCCAGAGATCCTTTGTCTTTGCTGCCCCACCCTGAAGAACTTCAGGGTGCAGTGGCCTGGGCACTCTGGGGTTCTGGAACACCAAAACAGAGCTTTGTATATGTTAGGCACTCTCTTTGGCATCGTGCATGCTGCGGGTGCACTTTTTTTTTTTTTAAACTTTATTTATTTATTTATTTGCCTTGGTGTTTTGCCTGGAACTGGAACTACAGACAGTTGTTAGCTGCCATGTGGGTGCTGGGAATCGAACTCAGGACCTCTGGAAGAGCAGATGGTGCTCTTACCCGCTGAGCCATCTCTCCAGCCCCCGCAGGTGCACTTTTAACATGATACAAATTAGAGGTATCTGGAGGCTGGAGAGATGGCTCAGAGGTTAAGAGCTCTGACTGTTCTTCCAGAGGTCCTGAGTTCAATTCCCAGCAACCACATGGTGGCTCACAACCATCTATGATGACATCTGGTGCCCTCTTCTGTATACTGTATACATAATAAATAAATGAATCTTTTTTAAAAAGATATCTGGGAAGAAGGACCCTCAAATGAGACAATGCCTCCATTAGATAGGCTTGTAAGCAAGTCTGTGAGGATTTTTCTTTTCTTTTTATTTTTGAGACAGAGTTCCTCTGTATAGCAGCTCTGGCTGCCCTGGAACTCACTCACCCAGGCTGACCTCAAACTCACAGAGATCTCCCCGTCTCTGCCTCGCAAGTGGTGTGGCCACCATCATTCAGCTATGAGGCATTTTTTTTTTTTGACTGATAATTAGTGTGGAAGGTCCGCACAGCCTACTATGTGAGCCATCCCCTGGGAAGTGGTCCTAGGTTATCTAAGAAAGAAAATTAGGGGGCTGGAGAGATGGCTCAGCGGTTAAGAGCACCGTCTGCTCTTCCAGAGGACCCGGGTTCGATTCCCAGCACCCACATGGCAGCTCACAACTGTCTGTAGTTCCAGTTCCAGGCAAACAACAAGGCAAATAAATAAAGTTTAAAAAAAAAAAAGAAAGAAAGAAAATTAGGCAAGCCCCGAGGAGCAAACCAGTAAGCAGCACTCCCCCTCTGCTCCAGCCTGAGTTCCTGCCTTGACTTTTCTCAGAGATGGAGAAAACCCTTTCGCTCACAAGTTTCTCTTGGTCATGGTATTTATAACAGCAATAGAAAGAAAATTAGGGGAATGGGGCACAGGTCTGAGTATACCCAGTCAGGCTCTAAACTGAACAGGCAAGACGCAGCTAAGAAATGAAACCCGGGCTGGAGAGATGGCTCAGCACTGCCTGTTCTCCCAGAGGACCTGAGTTCAATTCCCAGCATCCACATGGCAGCTAACAACTGTCTGTAATTCCAAGATCTGACACCCTTACACAGTTATACAGGCAGACAAAACACCAATTCACATAAAATAAAAATAAAGAAATGAAACCCATAATATTCATCCAGTTCCCAGGACAGGGACTCTGACAGATGTACAACCACACTGTGAGTAAGAGCTGTTATCACCTGCTCCATAGATGAGAAACTGAGGCACCAAGAGGTTGACCAACTTCAATCAGGGTCACCAAGCCAGGAGCAACAGGGCTGCCATATAAACCCAGGGAGGCATGCTCCAGCCTGGAATCCTCAGGCCTGGAAGCAGAGTGCCGTAGCTGGATGAGAGGTCAGAGTGGAGACTAGATACCCCTCGGTTCACCTGGAGTGGTACATGCACGCACACCCTGGGGCCCAGGAGGGTTTAATTAGGGCTCAGCAGCTGATGAGCTACTGATAATTAAGGCTCCAGTTTCCCCAGAGCAGCAGATGGTGGCCTGGGGAGGGAGGAAAAGCCCTAAGCATTAGTTCCTGCTCCAAACAGGTCCTCCTGAGATGGGGCCTCCTCCTTGCTGCCCTCTCCCTACCCTGGAGTTACTACCGGAGCTCCAGAAACCAGGCAGACTTCGGGCAGGGAAGAACTATGCAGGGAAGAGCTGGCTTTGGGACAGTTTCAGTCTATAGCCCAGGCTGGCCTGAAATCCACTATGTAACCCTGGTTGGCCTTGAATCAATGATAGCTGCCTCAGCCTCCCCAAGTGGTAGGATTACAGGCATGCACCCTGTGGTGCTGGGGATCAAACCTAGAGCTTTGTACATGGTAGGCAAGCATTTTACCAATTGAGCTCTAGAGCAGGACTGGTTTAAGATCCTGGTGCCTGAAGGGCTGGTCATGTAAGGAGCCAGGAAAGCCCTGGACCAAGGCCTTTTTGCCAAGCAAATGGCTCCTAGATGACCCAGGCCCTGCCTCCTGGACAGGTTGAGCCCTGTAGCATCAGCCCACCAGTGAGAGCAACAGCCAGCTGGAAAAGGAGGAAGAGGCATACCGTGCGGTTTTCTGATTGCAGCTCAGAGGCATGGATGGGCCGGTTCAGGCTGGGCTTGCCCACATAGACATCATGGTCCTGAGGGAATGTTTTCAACAGCTGTAGCAGTGTCCTGGGGTTCACGTAATTGTCATCATCCACGTGGCAGAACCACCTGTGGGGATGGCCCGCAATGATTTTTTTTGGAAATGTTGTGTTCCTGGGCCTCCAAAGTCAAGAGTTACGGCCTGGGTAGCTGTCAGGGTAGACAGACGCTACCCTGAGTGAGTGCTGTCTTCACAGAGACTGGGTCAAAAGCTTCCAGAGGCTCACCTCATGGTTCATTTCTCTTACACATTTAAGCATAGTAAAACTTTGGGGAAAGACTATCACGTGACAATCATCCATCGCAGCAAAGCTTTAGACGGTGCTACATAGAAACTCCCTAGCAAAGTGGGAAAACACCTGTGACCTTTACAATAAGAATGAATTCTACTGGCTGATAAGCAGAGCTCGGGGCTGGGGCCTAGAGCAGTTCTATCTGCAGGCTGAACGACTCTTTCATTGGGGTCGCCTAAGACCATCACAAACATCAGACATTTACATTACGGTTCAACAGTAGCAAAATTACAGCTATAAAGTAGCAACAAAAATAATCTTATCAAGATATTCTTTGTTCTCTCTCTCTGTTGCTCCCTGCACTCAACCATCCCATTCTCTCATGGTCTCTTCCCACCTCCTTTTGCTCCCCCACATCCCACCCCTGCGTATGATCCCAATTTACTCAGGAGATCTTCTCTATTTCCCCTTCCCAGGGGGATCCATGGATGTCTCAAGTTCCTCCCATTACCTAGCTGCCATTGTGGGGTTAGAGAAGAAATCTGGTGCTAAGGAACCTCCACGAACCCACAAGATGTCCCTGGCTAGGACTCCAAGCAATAGTGGAGAGGGTGCCTAAACAGGACTTTCCCTATAGTAAAATAAATGATCGCACTAACTGTCATTATAAGAACCTTCATCCAGCAACTGATGAAGGCAGAAGCAGAGATCCATAGCTAAGCACCAGGTCAAGCTCCCAGTCCAGCTGAAGAGAGAGAGGAGAGATTGTGTGAGCAAAGAGATCAGGATCATGAGGAGGAGACCCATAGAGATGGCTGACCCCAGCATTGGGAGCTCACTGACTCTGAAATGACAGCTGAGAAACCTTCATGAAAAGGAACTAACCCTTCTGAATGTAGATGACAGTTGAATGTCATGGGCAGTTTGTGGAGCCTCTTGCTTATTCCTGGTTCAAGAACTGGCTTCTCAGAGCCCATTCCCTACAGAGAAACACCTTGCTCAGCCTTGATACTGGGGGAGGGAATCAGTCCTACCTCAACTGGACATGCCAGACCCAACTGACTCACCTTGGGAGCCCTTGTCCTTCCTGGAGAATGGATGAGTAGATTGGGGGGGGCGGGTTAATTGAGAACTGAGAGGAGGGGAGCGAAGGGGAGCAATGGTGAGTAGGGGGAAATTTTAAATAATAATAATAAAAAATCTTATGGTTGGGGGTCACCACAACCTGAGGAACTGTATTAAAGGGTCACAGCGTTAGGAAGGCTGAGAACCACTGGCCTAGAGGAAGAAACTGTGATAAGCATAAGTGTGGTGATTTATTATGTATTTACCAGTCTGGAATATCAGAGAACAGATCCACCCACAGTCAAGCCAGGAGGGTCAGAAAGTGGAAACTCCCGCCTTTAATCCCAGCACAGGAAAGACCAGGAGTGGTGACCTATAGTACCATAACTCCAGAGACAGCGATCTGTCTGTGTTTCTGTGAGTTCAAGACCTAACTCCCAAATAGTAGTAGCTCACACCTTTAATCTTAACTCTAGAATATGATGCAGAGCTGAACCCTGAAACAACTGGGTGAAGAAAGTCTTTAAGGCAGGCGTAGGAAGACAGAGACTCATTCTGTAGAAGCGACGAGGAGCAAGGCTGAGGAATCTGGAAGATAGCTTTTATTCTGAGAAGTTGACTGGGTGAGATTTGACTGTGGTCTGTTTCCTCTCTCTGATATTCCAGCTTTTCCCCGATCTCTGGCTCTGAGTTTTCATTTAATAACAACTGGAATTCGTGATACACATAAGGATAGATTCTATTGGTGTAGGATGCAAAGTACATGGGCCTCTTTCATGGGAGTGAGTTCCAGTTAGTGTGAGATAACGCTCAGGTTTAGGGCCTGAACAATTCTCAGGATGCTAGAGGATCCAGGAGAAGGCTAGTTCCTAATAGAATAGTTTGATCACATTCCGGGTGACCTGGTGTCATTCATTCCCTTCCATTGAAGAATATCAGACAATCCTGGTTTCTCCAATGCATACTCTAAGCTGTGCTTCCTACAGATAGTTACCATTCAAACTCTGTTTTGGGTCATGCTGGGTACCCTCAGAGGAAGAGAAATCTATAGAACAGATGAAGTCAAGACCACACAGCCAGTGCCAAAATTTGACTCCAGGTGGCACACCTCTTGCCTGCTGGTGGGAATGAGTCAGACCCCAGAATCCCTTCACTGGACCCAGATCCCTCCATTTGTTTGGGTATACATGTCTGTATATGTTCAGGTGCAGATATGTGTGTGCGTCCAGAGGCTGGAGGGCAACGTTGGGTATTATTCCTCCTTTTACCATCTCTCTTGCTTTTTGAAACAGAATCTCTCACTGGGACCAGGAGCTTAGGATGTGAGGACTAGCCAGCAAGCCCCGGAACCCACCTGTCCCCACCACCTAGCACTGGGGTTAGCATGTGCATGTATGTGCATGTATATGTATGTATGTACAAGGGGCAGGTGTTGGGTATCAAACTCGGGTCCTTGGGCTTGCACAGATAGTATTTTACCCACTGAGCCATCACCTCAGTCCCACCACTCCACTTTTTGACAGAGCACTCGCTGGTCTGAGGCAAGGGAGATGACTCAGGAGGTAAAGGCACCTGCCAGAAATATGATAGAAAGAGCTGATTCCCAAAATTTGTCCTGTGACCTTCACACAATGCCATGGCACACATAGACCTATACAAAGACTCGCACATGGATAGATAGACAGACAGAAAGATAGATAGATAGATAGATAGATAGATAGATAGATAGATAGATAAATGGAGATAGATAGAATGGTAGATGGATAGGTAGATAGAGATAGATAGATAGATAGATAGATAGATAGATAGATAGATAGATAAATGGAGATAGATTGGTAGATGGATAGGTAGAGATAGATAGATAGATAGATAGATAGATAGATAGATAGATAGATGGATGGGTGGATGGATGGGTGGATGGATAGGTATATAGAGATAGATACATAGATAGATAGATAGATAGATAGATAGATAGATAGATAGATGGATAGGTAGATAGAGATAGATACATAGACAGATAGATAGATAGATAGATAGATATAGATAGGTGGATGGATAGGTAGATAGCGACAGATGGATGGATGGGTAGATGGATAGGTAGATAGAGATAGATAAATAGATAGAAGGGTGGATAGATAGGTATGTAGAGATAGATAAATAGATAGGTGGATGGATGGGTGAATGGATAGGATAGATAAATAAATAGGTGGATGGATAAATAGATAGATGGATAGGTGGATAGAGAGCTAGATAGAGATAGATAAATATATAGATAGATAAGCAAATTTAAAAATGTTTTAAAAAACTAAGCCACTCATGCCTTTAGGAGGCAGAGGCAGGCAGATCTCTGTGAGTTTGAGGCTAGCTTGGTCTACATAGTACTACCAGAACAGCCAGAGCTACATAGTAAGACCCTGTCTCAGAAAAAACAAACAAACAAAAATGTAAGAGATGACCTGAGGCAAAAGTCACTCCAGCCCCAATGACCGAGCAACACTCACCTGAGCCCACTGGCCAAGAAGGCATCAAACTCAGCAGCCATCTTGCAGGACAGGGCAGGATGGCTATGCTCTGCAGAACAGTTGGTAACCACAAGGTGGGAGCCTGGAGATGGGAAGCAGTCAGGGGACCAGACCACCCCTCACCTCATAACATTGACCCCTGGGAACATAGAATAGGCTGGACCACAGACAGCTAAAAGGTTCATCCCTTCCCAGGAGAATTGAGGAAGCAGACAGAATGGGGCCTTGTCCAGCAGCCTCTCACACATACTCTGCTTCTGGGCACAAGGTAGTTTCCAAGGTCAAAGACAGGAGACATAATTCCTGGGGATCCCAAAGTCCTATCACAGCCACCCTGTATTTCCTGCCCACAGTGGAGGACCACTACCCCAACTGAGGAGTTACCCAGTCTCTCTTGAAGGTTCTCATCTGGGCTGTCGGTGAAGATGAATGTCTGTGGAGAGAAGGAGGAATCAGGATAGACTGATGAAGGGTGGCCCCCAATCCACAGCCCACCGAGGCCACACCCAGGAACCCAGAATAATCCACACACAGAAGGACATGTAGGGGGACACAGACATTGCAGATTTCTGGCCTCTGCCTTCAGACACACCTTCCTCACTCACACATACAGCTGAGCTCTCAAGGACATACGACTCTGGGGTGAACCAGCCCAGATGTGTCCACACTCTTGAGTTGCACACCCTCAGCCAATTCATCCCTCTTCTGCACACAATGTCCCAGTCATACTTGGCCACTGGCCTGGTTGGGTTTGATCAACTTGATGCAACCTAGAGCCATCTAGAAAGGGGAAGCCTTAACTGAGAAAATGCCTCCATCAGAGTAGCCTGTACGGCATTTATTTATTTATTAAAAATTGATGGGAGAGGACTCAGCCTGCTATGGGTACTACCACCCCGGGGCAGATAGTTCTGGATTGTAAAATAAAGCAGGTTGTAAACCAAGTAATGGTGGTGCACATCTTTAATCTCAGCACTCTGGAGGCAGAGGTAGGTGGATCTCTTGAGTTTGAGGCCAGCCTGGACTACAGTGTGAGTTCCAGGGACAGCCAGGACTACACAGAGAAACCCTATCTCAAAAAAAAAAAAAAATACAGAAGAAGAAGAAAAAGAGGGGGCTGGAGAGATGGCTCAGAGGTTAAGAGCACTGACTGTTTTTCCAGAGGACCTGAGTTCAATTCCCAGCAACCACTTGGTGGCTCACAACCATCTACAGTGAGATCTGGTGCCCTCTTCTGGCATGCAGACAGAACACTGTATACATAATAAATAAACAAATCTTTAAAAAAAAAAAATCAAGATCACATTTTGAAGAAGAAGGAGGGAATAAAGCAGACTGAGCAAGCCATAAGGAGCAAGCCAGTAAGCAGCACCCCTCCATGGCCTCTGCGTCAGCTTCTGCCTCTGGGTTCCTGCTTTGAGTTTCTGCCCTAACTTCCTTCATGATGGACTGTAACCTGAAAGCTGAAATAAACCCTTTCCTCCCCAGGTCACTTTTGATCATGATGTTTATAACAACCTAGAAAGCAAAGCCCTTCTAACCCTAATGCACAGGAGTATATTTTCCCCTCCCGTACCCTCATATACCACACCCAAGTAAACACCTTAGGAACCTCACACACTGGCACAATCCTGCTTTCTCAGCCTGGGCATGTGCCAAGGAGACACTCACATCTCCTCCCCGGTGACCATCTAAAGATGAGGCTGAGCAGGGATTCCAACCCACAGACCTGGGCTGTTTCTCATTTTGTTCATTTGTTGAAACAAGATTTCATACTGTGGATCAGGCTAGCCTAGAACTCAACTATGTAACACCAAACTGGCCTGGAATTGGTAGCAATCCTCTTGTATTGGCTTCTTGTGTGCTGGCATTGGGACATGGCATGACTGGGATGTCTCTTACCACCCCTAGGTGGGTGAGAATCAATCGCTTAGTCAATCAACTCCAAACCCGACAGCTTTACACCTCCCAGAATCTGCCTGTGAGCAAGACAGAGTCACAGCAGGCAGGTAATATGTCACCCCAGACATATGTACAGACCTTCCCTACTACCCAAACAGCACACGTTATCGCAGAACATCTTGAAGGCCTTTGGTGGTGTCCCTGACCCTTGGGCTGCTCTGGAACTGGACCCTATGTGACCTCCTCCATCATCCAAGACCGAGGCTCCAGCTACAGCCATCTTTCTTGATTACCCACAATCCTGAGCCTCACTTTACCTATCTGTAGAGTAGGAGAGCGTAGCAGTTGTATTCATGTAAGATAAGGAAGAGTGGGCAGGAAGTTGGAGTTGACAGGAGGAAGAGCAAATAGGGAAGTAGAAGCAGGCTCTACTTCTATCTCACAGGGCGCAGGAGGTCAGAAGCTGGGGTATGGCGGACATGAGGGAACCGGTCCTCTCTACTGAAGTCAAGGCCCACAAACTTACTTCTGAGCCCGTCATCCCTCGGCCTAGATCCCCAGACCTACTGTCCCCTCAGGACCGGGGAGATGGCACCTGTTAATGTCATCCAGGATTCCCTATTTCCCTCAGGAGAAATGAGGTTTGGACTGGAGAGATGGCTCAGCGATTGAGAGCGGTGTCTGCTCTTCCAGAGGATCTAGGTTTGGCTCCAAACACCCACATGGCAGCTCACAACTGTCTGTAACTCCGATCCTAGGGGAATCCAATGCCTTCTTCCGGTTTCTATGTGTACTGCATGTCCATAATGCACAGCTGTACATGCAGGTAAAAACGTCCATATATATCTAAATAAACACTTTTTTAAAAAAAGCTTTTTCATTTATTTATTTGCCTTGGTGTTTGCCTGGAACTGGAACTGCAGACAGTTGTGAGCTGCCATGTGGGTGCTGGGAATCGAACCCCGGTCCTCTGGAAGAGCAGTCAGTGCTCTTAACCACTAAGCCATCTCTCCAGCCCCATAAACACTTAAAAACAATGTCAAGGAAGAGACATCTGCCCCTTGCCACCTGATGTGACTTTACCTCAGTCACATAAGGACTTTACCTTCCTGCCCTACCCCTGGGGCTTCTCTACTCAGATTTCTCTCAGTTACCCCAACACATTACAGACATACCTTTAAACCTCAAATTACCAACTCCAGCACCTCCTCCCAAGAGACCTTCCCTGACACCTGTCAGCTACTCCAGAGGCCCCATGTTCTTCCCACTTTCTCCTCAGCCCCTCCCACCAGAAGTTAGAGACCTGACTGTCCCCCACTATCTCCACACCTGGCTCTCCCAGGGCCCCTGAGCCCTCTTCAGGGGGTCTGCTTCTGCCTGTCACCTTGAGCTGCTGCCAGAGCCCTGGATGTTCTGAGGAGCTCAAGTGGTCTAGGCCTGGTATCTTCCTTGCCATCGGTACACACACCGCATTATCACCTGGACCCTGGGGCCTCTCTCCACATCTGCGGCCTGACAAACTCCAGTTGAGCCTCAGCTTCTCAAATTCCTGTCAGCATTGGGGCTGAGGAACTAATTCTGCTTCCAAGGCTGGCCCAACCCTGGGTCTTCAGGCTGTCTGTCTTCCTTGGCCTCTGGTTGGCTGTATTCTGCCCTCTCCCAAACCTACTTAGAACATAACTCCAGAGGGATCCGGCTAAGGAGTCAGGCCTTTCTTGCCTGCCCATCTGGGAAATGTTTGCCACTGAACGGCCATGGAATAGCAGAAGTCACACAAGTCCAGGGCATAGGACAGACTGAGAATGTTTGCTGAGCTAGGTAGAAAGTGGATCAGAGTTAGAGAATGATGTAAGGTCCAGGCCAGAATCTGGAGCCGGAGAAGGCCCAAGAGCCCATAGTTTTAGCTCTTGGGAGCACGGGGTGGTGGGTAGAAGCAAGCAGGCTGCATTGGATTTATTTAAACAAGAGACCCAAACAATAGTTACAGCTTCTCAGGCTGAGAAACAAAGAGACTGGCAGGCTGCTGGAGCAGGGGAGGAGGGCAGCCGGGGACCATCTGCTTCAGTGAGGGGAAGAGTGGGCTGAAGCTATCTCCCCCTGCCCAGCCCCCACTCAGGAGGGGAGTGGTGAGGAGAAGGGCCCCTTGAAGCTCAAAACACACAAAACAGCCTTCCCCGCCCACCCCCTCTGCCACACAAAGGCCATACATTTCCATCCCAGCACACTAAGCTGAGGCCACCTGTCACCCCATCACCTTTAACCAGCTGGGTGCCCAGCACTGGAGTTAACCAGCTCGGACTGTTTCCAGACTTACTTGTGTTGTGCAAATGTGAAAACTGAAGGCCCGCAGCCGAGATCACACGGGAAGAAATAAGCTTAGAAGTAAGCAAAGAATGGGGTTTCCCTGTCTTCTCACCTTCCTGCTACACCCGACCATCTTTTTTTTTTAATATTTTTATTTTATGTGAATTAGTGTTTTGCCTGCATGTATAACTGTGTAAGGGTGTCAGATCTTGGAATTACAGACAGTTGTTAGCTGCCATGTGGATGCTGGGAATTGAACTCAGGTCCCCCGGAAGAACAGTCAGTGCTCTTAACCGCTGAGCCATCTCTCCAGCCCCACCCGACCATCTTTCCAGAACATTTTCCCTTGCTCCAGTTGGCCTCCAACACTTCTCATGCCTCCTGACTCCACTGTGGATGGGACGTCAGGACCTGTCATGCTAATGGTTAGTAGAATTAAGGGACATGATGGCCCTGACTGCAGTCCCTTAGAGGAGCTGGCAGGTGCCCTTAACCTGGTCAGCCTCTGGGAATCCGGCACATACAGTTAGGCATAGCTTCTTTACCAATCTTGTTCTGCCAGGCACCAGCCTGGCAGCTGATAGCCCAGGACCAGCACTCCAGTAGCCCTGGCAGCTCTGATTGGGGGCCCCTAACAGAAAAGGTAGAGACCCCATTGAGGAATAGGATGGTGTCCCTGCTCTGCCCCCACAGGCCTCTGGGTGACTCTAGACCGTCCATTCTATTCTCCAGCCTTCATTTCCTCATTTGGAGTTAGGGCACCATCATGGTGAGCAAGACAGGAAAAGCGCCAGGGACCACATGAGGCCTTGTTCCCTGGTACACACAGACGTAGCTCCATAAACAGGAAGGTCTGTGTGGAGGGCCAGCCCTGCTAGCTTCCGAGGAGGAACCATGCTCTCCTCAAGACAAAAAAAAAAAAAAAAAAAAAAAAAAAACTGTTTTGGGGATGGGGGGTTGCAGGGAACTCCACTGGGCAAGGGTTCATTCCTGGGCCGGACATTGTGCCAGGAAATGTGAACAGGGCACCCTCTTCAGGTACCCCCTACCTCTCCCTCACTGAACTGCCTCTTCCCCTTGACCTCCCTACAAGGGCTCGGTCACTTCCTCCCACAGCCAGCAGCCACAATGGGAACAGAGTGTACACAAGTGCATGAAATCTCTTCTACCTCCCCTGAGGTGGTCTCCAATACCCCCCATCCCGAGCTTTGACTGATGGGGTCTTGCGTCTGGGGAGGATTTTCAGGAACCACACTTATTACCCACCCACACTTTCTTATCATTGTGTTTAGTATATGTGGTTCTCTGTGTGAGCACATGTACACCACACACACACACACACACACACACACACACACACACACACACACACACACGGAGAGTGGGGGATACCTCACACCCTATGGAGCACAGTGGAGCAGAAACTGAGAGGAAGCCTCCTTCAGACAGGCCCCACCTCAGTGTCTCGCCAGCATCCACACCACACCTCTGCTACCCACAGCCTCATCCTTGCTCAGAGCCGGATAGGAAACTACTCTGGTCTGGTGGTGGGTTGCATCTTCCTGTGCAATCTTCTCTAACAGGCACCATGACCCTGAGGCAAGTTAGAGCCAAGAATCCAGGAAAGGAGGGGGCCTGGAAGGGGCAGAGGAGCCTAGAGCAGGGGCCTCACATGGAGCCCAACAGATGTAGACACGTGAATCTGCAGAGAGACCCCAGAAGGACATCCCCACCCACCACCCATCCCCCAAGGGCAGCTACTCCCTAGATCATAAGGAAGACTCCTGTTAGCCCCTCTCTAGGGCTAAGGTGGCCAGCCTGTCACCTGTTGCCTGGTCCTGGAGACCCACGTGTCAAGTAGCAGATCCACGCGAGAGCGGTGGAAGGCCCGGGTAGTCTTGACTGCGATGAAGATGTCATCCAGATGCAGCTCCAGGGGCCCTGGGTTGGCTTGGCTCAGCCTGAACGTGTCCTGCGCCGTTTGCAGAGACAAGCCTGGGTGGTATCGTAGAGACAGGAGTCCCACGCACAGGAGGGTGAAGAGGGCTCCAGCCAGGCCCCGAAAGGCCCTGCAGTGCATTGGCACCGGGATGGGGGGCCCCAGACAGTTCAGTCCCTGACTCCCCAATCAGTCTGGGGTGGGAGGCTGCTCAGGCGGGGCCCCTGGTGCGGGCAAAAGTCTGGCAGGCATCGGGGGCAGGCACGGGCAGGAAAGGAGGAAGCTGGGTCTCAGGACCCAGAGACTGAGCCACCACCAGCCTGCCACCTGCTCCTCCGCCCGCCCGCCCGCCCTCCCTCCAGGCTGGGCAGCTTGGCTCCTGGCCCCGCCCCTGCTTCAGCCCAAGGGGCGGGGCCAGGCCTGGGAAAGCCCAAGGGGCGGGGCCAGGCCTGGGAAAGCCCAGAGGCGGCTGCAAGGAGTCCAGCAGTGCAGCAGCCACACCAGACCCACCCTCCACAAGGTGGGAAGATGGCCCAAAGTCTCCCTACGCCCCACAGCCCTCTCTGGCTCCTACAAAACTCATTGCACACAGTCCTAGTGGAACCAGCCTTGGTCCTTCCCCATCACCCATCACACATCAGGCCTGCGCCCACCATACCACACTCCACAGAGACAACTCTTGCTTTCTTTGAAACTTTACACAAACATTGTTTCTGTCATGGGGTTTATTTAAACAACTCTCCTTTCTTGGGAAAGCCTAGACCCCTTTCTCCCGTCTTCCAGCTGCACAGTGTATTTTACATGTTTATTGTCTTACTCTTGACACTACCTGGGTAGGGGGCTTCTTCTCTTTTGTTGACTATCTGGAGCCCAGTGCAGTGCCTGGCACATACTAGGCACTCAATACTTGTTGGGCACAGGATTGTACTTGGCGGCTGTGAGGGGTTCTAGGCTTGCTCTAGGAAGGCAAGTCAGCCCAGCCTGTCTGCTTCACAGCTCACCTCTTCAAAACAGTACCACCAGAGAAAAGTATAGGCTTGGTGCTGGGTTCAAATCTCAGACAGAGCCGCTACCTGGCTGTATGGCATTAGGCAAGCTACTGAAGCACAAATTCCAGTTGGTATTTAATGAAAACTCAGAGCCAGATACTGCGGGAAAGCTGGAATATCAGAGAGAGCAAACAGACCACAGTCAATTCTCACCCAGGCAACTTCTCAGGGTAAAAGCTATCTTCCAGATTCCTCAGCCTGGCACGTTAATTTTACAGAATACCTCAATGTCTGCCTACACCTGCCTTAAATATCTTCTTTACCCAGGTGTTTCACTTCTAGGTTCAACTCTCTCATAATCCTAGAGTTAGGATTAAAGTTGTAAGCTATTACTGTTTGGGTTTTTTTTAAAAAAACAAACAAACAAAGAAAAACACCCTTTTATTTATTTGCCTTGGTGTTTGCCTGGAACTGGAACTACAGACAGTTGTTAGCTGTCATGTGGGTGCTGGGAATCGAACCCGGGTCCTCTGGAACAGCAGTCAGTGCTCTTAACTGCTGGGCCGTCTCTCCAGCCCCTACTGTTTGATTGTTTAAGCCTTGAACTCACAGAAACACAGAAAGATCTGTATCTAGAGTTATGGGATTAAAGACGTATGTCAGCACTCGGTCTTTGGTCTTTTCCCATGCTGGGATTAAAGGTCTGAGTTACTGGGCTGGAGAGATGGCTCAGCAGATAAGAGCACTGACTGTTCTTCCGGAGGACCTGAGTTCAATTCCCAGCATCCACATGGCAGCTAATAACTGTCTGTAATTCCAAGATCTGACACCCTTACACAGTTATACATGCAGGCAAAAAACAATTCACATAAAATAAAAATAAGTATTTCCTTTTAAGAAAGGTGTGAGTTAGCACTCTCTGACCCTCAATGCTTGACTGTGGGTGATTCTGTCCTCTGATATTCCAGGCTGATTTTTTAAATATAAAATATATCACCACAAGCTACTTGTGTTTATAAAATGATGGTGAGGGCTGGTGAGATGGTTCAGTGGGTAAGGGTGTTTGCCACCAAGCCTGAGGACCTGACTTCAATTCTCAGGTTTGCACACACGCCCACTCCTGAAAGCGGGCCTCTGACCTCCACACAGGTGTGCATTACCACAGCCAATTCCTGACAGGAAGGGATCTCGGTGCAGGTGAGAAGGCTCAGCAGGAAAGTAGCTTAATGACAAGCTGATGATCCAAGTTTGATCCCCAGGACCCCCGTGATGAAAGCAGAGTTACACACACACTCGGCACTCTTGTTCCCATATGCACACACAATAAACATTTAAGTGTTTTAAGTCCTAACCCTCAAAGCCAAGGGACGCCTCTTCCAGTCAGTCTGCCAGGACTGCTTCTCCAGGCAACCATCGTCACTCCACGGGAGCTGTCTCAAGGACATCAACCCTGGCTCTCCTGAACAGTCTCCTTAAGCCACTCATGTCCTTCTGACTTCAGTGACCTGAACCAGAGGACACCCTGTTGATGAGCAAGGCAGGGCTGAGGCCCCTACCTGGCACTGTGGCAGGTAAGGTGACGCCTGCACAGATGGCGGGCGTCTCTGGGAGCAGTCGAGGGAAATGTGACCCTGCCCACAAATCGAGCAAGCTGGCAGGAACCTGAAAGGTGGAATCTGTCAGCGCTGGGTTTAAAGACAAGGAGGAAGGACAGAAGCAAGCAGAAGGCCACCAGCTCCTATGACAAAACTTTAATGACTCATTATAAACAGTCTGAGTGAAAGGGCCTGGGAGTTACCCACAAGCCAAACATTCGGGCAGCCTAGCAGCATTGCCACCCCAGGCCTCCTTAGAGGCCGGTGGGGAAGAGGAGGCCAGCCAAGAGAACATATCCTGGTGTGCTGTGCAGAACACACATACACATTCGTTAGTGCCCTGCATCACAGGGACGGTGTGATGTTTACACACGAGCTGACCAGGCAGCCGTGGTGTCTGTATGACAGTACACACTATAGGGGCCACATGATGGAGGCAGAGCAGACTGAGGACCCCAGGGACCTCGTGCACCCAGGTGGAAAGACAAAATCCATGTGAGTGTGCAAAGTCGGACAACAGTGTGAGAACTCTATTCCAGGGTGAGTGTGTAAGGAGAGGGCCCATGCACACACATAAGCCCCACAAACGGAAACATTGGGGGTAAATATGGAGGTTACAAGGCCAGTGAGGAGATGCAGAGCAGCAAGTCAGGCAGGTGCAAGGTGTGCCCTGTGGACGCTCTGGTAAGCCCAGGCCTGAGGTGCCACACTGGAGAGCTCATGGAGCAAGGAAAGCCCCCACTGGGGAAGGTCTGAGTCCACCGCACACACAGGAGCTCATCCACTGGCAGTCTCTAGCATAGGCAGGAGCCCAGGCACAAATGGGGAGTGTCCAGACACTGAACAGAGGAGGCCCAGGCGGCTGAGGAAAGAGTCCTGGGCAGAGGATGGGTCCTCAGGCCTCACTGCTGCTGCTGCCCCCTTGACTGCTGCCACGCTCCACCCACACGAGGCGGGCCTGTTCCTGCAAGATGCGGCCACGCACCACCTTGGCCAGCTCCTCTGCATGGCCCCATGCATGGGCAGGCACCTGAACCCAGGAACACGGCAGTCCCCAGAGCCACTGTTCTGAGCCCCGGCACTGACGAAGCAGCTCTGAATCGCGACAGCCTGGCCGGCCAAGAAGACCCCTGCAGAGGAGGAGGGTGGCAATCAGAGCACACTCACATTTACACATGCGTGTGCACACACACAATACATATATATGCACACACACACGATAGACAACACACATAACAAACACCAGTACATAGTGACACATAATACACACATACAAATATAACACATATAATACAACAAAAGCATAATATACATATGACACATGATAAGTGAACAATATATATGTGTGGCATGTCTGATATACACATGGCATGATACACGTATGACACATGACATGCTAGGTACACAGACAAGATACACTTGCAATGCATGATATACATAATAAGCACCCAGAACATACACAATACACATTGTATACATACAACACACATAGGATACAATCATATCTATGAGACATATAGGACATATACCTATGATACATACATGCACATGATACACAAAATATGAACATACCTGTGTTACAGACCTAATCCTCTCTAAAAATAAATACTCACAATACACATACATGGGACAAACATGTACACACAGATGGACAGACAGACGCAGAGACAGAGATTTCCACAGGGGTGCCCACACATGGCCACCACTCACTTGATCTCACGGACATTCTTCTCAGTCACTTCCACATGGATGACGATGGGGTAGACCTCGCTCTGCACCAACTCCCGCACGCCCCGGGCACCCAGCTCCAGCAGACAGTGCTTCTTCTCAGACAGACGGACAGTTTACTCCTGGGACCACCTCCCCTGCCACACCCACCCTGTCACCACCTCCCAGGAGAAAGTCCTGCTTCATCAGCTAAGAACCAGAGCAGCCTAAACTAGACCCGCATCTCAGCAGTCACTTGCCCACCAGCCACCTCTCCGCAGCCCAGCCAGCAAGCAGGACAATAGGACAAAGATGTTCAGGTACCAGCCCACACTTCAGGGTGACAAGAGCCAAGGTCCCAATCCATCCAGCACAGGGAAGACACTTGGGAGCCCAGGAGATAGCCCAGGTGCTGGTTCTGGGTCCCAAATATCAGCCTAACTCCCTCCAGCACCTACCTTCCCAACAGACTCCTGGATGGCACGGACCCTGCTGCCCAGCCCAGGGGTGGCAGTCCAGGCCTTGGGGGCTCCAGGAGCCGAGGATGTGCCCTGTTCCTCTCCAGAGAAACTTTCTGCAGAAAACAAGGACATGCAGAAAGAGGCCACAGGCTTGGCTGTCCAGTGCCACCCAGCGCCTCTCCACCCCACGCAGATCCACCCATCCTCCCAGATGGCAGACTCACCTGCAGGGCACACTTGGAAATCCAGCCTGGAGCTGGGCAGATCCAGCAGGTTGCGGATGAGCCGGGATGCCAGGCACTCAGGCAGAAGCACCACGGGCCGCAAGGCAGACACCAATAGGGGCCGCACCAGGCTATAGGGTTTAAGGCTTCGCTCTAGCTCTGTAGAGGAGAGGGAAGCCGCAGGATACTTAAAATCACCATCAGCTTCAGCCACTTAGTTTCCCTTCCTGAGTCCTGCTGTGCTCAGACAGACAGACAGACAGACAGACACACACACACACTCACACAGATGGAGGGGTAGAGAGGAGGTGGGAGGGAGGGGCTGGGACTCTGAAGAGGGCCTCTTTCTGATCCTGTCTCAGATCTGCCCCCTACAGGCCACTCCCCACTCAGCACTTAGGGAGAGGCTCCCAACAGCCAACTGGATCATGTGACTCCCCGTTTTCAATGCTCGCCGACTTCCCAACAGCCCAGGGCAAAGGTCATATCCTCCAGTGATGACTAAAGCAGAGCCTGAGGAGAATCCTACCCACGCTGTATTTCCTGCTTCAGCTGCCTGCAATGTTAGGGCCTTTACCTGCAGCTCAAAGCTACGCACTTGTCAGTCAGCCCAAGTCACACCTTCCTAGGTCTCTCACGTGCTCCAGGGCCCCGCATTCTACACCCACTGTCTCACCTGACAGACAGGAAACACCCTGAGCAAAGCGTTGCTGAGTCTGCTAGACTTCAGACTGGCTCTCCACACCTACCTACTATGTGCCCACCGTCCCCGAAGCCACAGCCCACATCATGCTCCTGTGTCTTTGCCTGAGTCACACACACACACACACACACACACACCCCACTGCCAGGAGTAGGCTCACCTCCCACCTTGGAGGGTCTGGTAGAAAGGACCTCTCTCTCTGCCAAAGTGTTCCCTAGCCTTTGCATCCTAGTGTCCTCAGAAGTACCACTTCCTCATCTGGCTCCTCCCCAGGTGCAGGTATTAACCCTCATCAGACACACACACACACACACACACACACACACACACGCACGCACGCACGCACGCACGCACGCACGCACGCACGCACGCACGCACGCACGCACGCACGCACGCACGCACGCACCAGCACCTGCCAATGGACTACCCTCAGTCCATTCCACCATCAGGGAGTCCTGTGTCTTGTTCCTCAAAGCTGTCCCCACTTGTAAATGAGCAGCCTCTCAGAGGCACACCGGACACTTGAGCAGAGGCTGCTCCCCATCCCCTCACATTCACCTGAGCAGGGTTCCGCCTGTGGCTGTTCTGCTGAGTCTCCTGAAGAAGCGCCCCCTGCAGGCTTGGGCCTCACCAGCCCCAGGGCCCGCTTCTTGAGCTGGGAGCACAAGGAAGATCATCACACAAAGCACAATCCAACCCAAGGGGGTAACCCTGACCCTGCTGCCCAGCCTCAACAGGTCTACACATAACTCCCCGCCATAGCCCAGCCCCACCCCTCTCCTTCGGTAAACTAGTGGCAAGACCTTGGGTAGGAAAACCAATGACACACACACTATTGAGCTCAAGCCTGACAACTATGGAGCAATTGCGGGAATGGGAGGGGGGGCACTAGATCCAGACATGTGGGGACTCATAGACACTGCTTGCTGTCCAGGAGGCAGAAGGAACCTCTGGTACAGCAGAGGTAGCCACATGGCTGCAGGTTCTCCTCAGTCAGCCTGACACACACAATTCCTGCCAACTCTCCAGCAATGGGGTCTCCTGGGAACCTCATCAGGGAAACTCACTTTGATATGGATACAGTGGTGTGGTGACCCAGCCCAGGGATGGAGAATATGGCTGTCCTCAGGTGCCCACGGTGTACTAGCCCGTTACACATTTTACCTCTCCACCGCCCCACATGAGAAAACTAATGTTCTCTGTTTCCTAGGTGCCTCACAGATCAATTAAATCCCACTGACGGGGCTGGAGAGATGGCTCAGTGGTTAAGAGCACCGTCTGCTCTTCCAGAGGACCCGGGTTCGATTCCCAGCACCCACATGGCAGCTCACAGCTGTCTGTAGTTCCAGTTCCAGGCAAACACCAAGGCAAATAAATAAATAAATAAAGTTTTAAAAATAAATAAATAAATAGATCCCACTGACATCATAAGGTAGGACTCCTCTTCTCTTTCCTCAAAGCTGAAAGAATACTCTGGCCACCCCTCCCTCTGGACACCACCCCTACAACTGCCATCCCTGCTTACATTGCTTCGAGGACTTCTGTGCCTGCTGGAGAGCAAGCATTTTTCCTGGACTTCCAGAAGCTGCTGCGCTCTGCAGAAGAAACTCGGGTCACACACTTGAAGAGAAAAGCAAACCCCAACTTCTCCAACTCGTACTATCCCAGAAGGCTGAAAGAGGACTAGCTACATCCCCGTACCAGATCCCATGGGCTCCCACCCCAGGCCTCCAGTATCACCTCTGATAATTGGGCACAGTGCCTCGGTCCAGGTCCCGAAGGGTGAGGGGGTCGACCCGAGTGCAGAACCACTCCTGCCTCCGCTTGTATGCTGGGTCCACCAGCCGGAGGATCTCCTGGGCTTTTACACAGAGGGCATGGGGGTCTGCCCGCTCAGGTAAGGAGAGGTTCGCTCGAATGTAGAAGGGTTCTGCCCCCGATCCCTTTGCCCAAGCATCCAGAGCCTCATGAAAGGACTGACGGGCTGGATTTGGGCAGGACAGAGAAGACACAGGTTTGAGACTAGTGAGCCCAGGGATTGGCTTCCAAGGACCTCACTGGCAGTGATATGACCCTCGGTAGGGCTGCAAGGACCTTCTTCAAGTGCGGAACTTAGATGAAGAGGAGGCAGGGGTTTGCTCAAAGCTCCCTAGTCACCAGGACTCAAAGCCGGGTCTCTGGATTCCTAACGCAGCGTTCTTTCTCATTAGCACCTACCAAACACAGAGAAAGGACCCAGGACGCACAAAAAGGAGGCCACAGCCCTGCTGGGCACCAGGACATGGGCTTCTGCTTCTGGGCCTTTCCAATCCTACCCCCATTCGAGATCGAAGAAGCGAGGGTCTCTTGAGTTCAACAGGTCCACCCAGAGGCCAGGCTTACCCTTTGAATCCAGAAGGAAAGGGATTGTGGAGCCCTGGTTCCAGGGCAAGGTCCTCTGCTGGGCCTCAGCCTCCAGGCCTGTCCCCTCCAGGCCAGTGACTTCTGTTCTTGCCTGAGTCACCCAAGCAGTGAATGATTTTAGGGACGTAACTCTGTCAAGAAGTGGTCACCCTGCCCTACCTCCCAATCTACCAAAATAGATTTATTCACTGCAGACTGAGGGCAGAGAAACTTCTGCTTCGGCCTGTTCCCAGGAGCCCCACCCATGGATACTGCTCCACCCGCTAAAGCAGGACTCTCATCTCCAACTCAGGGATAGGACCTCACCTCTTTCTGCTCTGTCCTGGCTGAACCAGGCCCAGACAGCACCCTTCGCACCACGGCCCCAGGCCATCTGTCCCCAAGGACTGGCAGACTATCTGGACTCTTATCTTGGGGATCCAGGCCCCCAGAAGGACTCCAACCAGATACTCGGATGGCCAGAGACCTGAGGAGAAGGAGCAGAAATGGCAATAATAAGTCTAGTCAGTACTGGAAAGCAACCAGGATTCTGCTGCCTGAAACAAACCATGAGTCTCAGTCAGGGTCTGTGCCCCTGAAGTGCCCTCACGGCATCACCCTTTCCCACTTCCCAGGCTGGTCATACAGCTCAAGTCAGACACAACCTGTCCCTCCCAGACACACCCACCCACCTACCCAACCCCACCCCTAGTCCAGCTTCAAGCCCACTCCAGCAGCACCCCCTGCCAGGTTCCGCATTTTCTCTTCAGAACCAGCAGACATCTGTGAAATCCAGTCAAGGAGGGAGGGGCTCTTAAAATCTAATCTGGGAGGCTGCAGGGGAAGATACACTTTGGTCACATCTCAGTGAGGAACAGTGACAGATGGAGAGGAGTCGGGTCTCCAGGGTGATGGGAAGCTTGGGGTGTAGAACATAGGATTTACAGAAAGTTCAATGCCAACAGCAACAGCAGAGGCAGCAAGAAACTGCAGGTGACACCCATGCTGCCCAGCAGCACCCCAGCTTCCTACCTTGATTACCAATCTACAATCCCAATGCATGGCTCCAAGAAAAGCCAGCTGGAACCAGCCAACTGTCTGGGCCACAGGAAGGCATCTGTCCAGCCTACAATGGGGTCACCGACCATGAAGCCAAGGAGATGCTGAGATTCCCATGAAGTCAGCATCCTGCCCATCCAGGGGTGAGAAATGGCAGGGCCCAGTGGCCAGTCTCAAACAAATTGACCCCAAGTTTCTTCATGAGCCTGAGACTAGACCAGTTGCAGAGGAGTGCATCCTCTTCCAGCACAGCCTGCCCAACTTGGCAACGCTGGCCCCTGCTGCTGGCTTCTGTGCTCTCAGTCAAATCAGAAATCCAGGCCCATGGGGCCTGTCCTACTTCATAGAGGCCATGTGGAAAGGCCTAGGCAGAATGCTGAACTCTGAGACTTGTTCAGCCAGCAGTTAGAGCAAAATATTCTGGAAGACTCCACTATGTGTGTCCTCTGAACACAAAATCATTAATTACTTAAAATATTATGAGCTTCCTCACCCCCCAGCATTTTTTTGTAACCCAGTTGCACAGAGTGTAAAAATGTAGATAACAACCTTGTGTTGAAATGTCAAAAGTCTGGACAGGCCTGCACTAAACCTTATCTGAACCATGTCCTGGGACTCACAAGAATAAACTGGCTGCTTGTCCACATGAGGGTGCATCTCTGCCCCTGTGGGTGTGAGGGTTAGATCACAGACAGACAAGGCAAGCAATTGTAAAGCCTGTGAGCTGAGGAATTCCCCAGGCTCTGACTAATTCTGTTTTTGGCAGAACTGGATACTCAACACCATCCTGACTCCTCTCAAGGAAACTGAACCATACTCCATCTCTCTTAGACAGGGTCTCATGTACCCCAGGCTAGCTCTCTACGCAGCAGAGGATGACCCTGAATTTCTCTCCAAGTGCCAGGATTGCAGGTACGCCTCATCATATCCGGTTTATGCAATGCTGGGTTCTGTGCATGCTAGGTGAGCACTCTATCAACAGAACCATGTCCTCAAGCCTGGGCCATTGTCTCATGAGTTGCTGATTTCAGGTTCTCCCCAGGCTTTTCTCACCAAGGCATGAGGTCAGAAAGGCAGAGTGAGGAAAGTGTCTCGGAGAGAAACAGCATGACCTGACTGACCTCTAACGCCTACATCCCGATTCATCCCTACTTGTCCAGCCTTGAGGGAAAATGTAGCGGCACAGTCTCAGCACAATTTCAGCATCTATGTCCTTAAGAGAAATGCTCAAGAAACTCTGGCCAGATGAGATAGCCGAGCAGGTAAAGGGACCTGCTGTCAGGCCTGGTGGTCTGAGTGCTATTTCTGGGTCAGGGTCAGGGTCAGGGTCAGGGGTTAGGGTTAGGGTCAGGGTCAGGGGTTGGGGTCAGGGTCAG
>PVIH01022814.1:0-26286 GCA_004025045.1 Sigmodon hispidus | reverse complement strand
GTTTTAGCTAAAGCAATAAGGGAACGAAAAGAGATTAAGGGCATACAAATTGGAAAAGAAGAAGTGAAGCTATCTCTGTTTGCAGATGATATGATTGTATACATAAGTGACCCACAAAATTCTTCCAAAGAACTGCTACAGCTGATAAACACCTTCAGCAATGTAGCAGGATACAAGATAAACTCAAAGAAATCAGTAGTCCTTCTATACGCTAAAGATAGAAGAGCTGAAAAAGAAATAAGGGACACATTACCCTTCATATTAGCTGCAAATAGGATCATCCATAAAGAGCTTTTGTGATCCCTTAATACCTTCCATAAACTAAAACACTGTCCGAGATATTCAGGATGCCATATATTTATTTTAGAATTGTCATTCCAGAGAAATATTTAAAAAATCTCATTATTTGAACTATATATCCTAAATATGGCACTTGTTTAGGGAAAATTATAGAAAAATTAAACATTAGCAGATTTTATTTATTAAAAATTGTATTCTTGTATACAAACAATCAATAATCCCACAGAAGAACCCACCAAAAACTAAATGTAGGCTAGCATCAAAAATAACAGGAAGTAACAATCATCAGTTATTAATATCAAATAACTTAATATCAAATAACTCAATTCACCTGTAAAAGACACACTCTAGCATGATGCATACAAAAACAGAAGCCATCCTTCTACTGCATACAAGAAACACACCTCAACTTCAAAGACATACACAAGCTCAGAGCAAAGAATCTGTAAAAGAGTCTCCAATCAAATGGTCCTAAGAATCAAACTGGTGTAGCCATTCTAATAGCTAACAAAATAGACATTAAACTAAAATCAATATAACACCTAAATATGTAAAAGAAACACCACTAAAACTTAAACATTATTAACACCACAAACTAATATTGGATAGGTCAAACAGGCAGAAACTCAACAGAGAAATAAGGGATCTAACAGAAGTTATAACACAAATATTCTTAATAGCTATATACTGAACCTTCCACTCAAACAAAAAGGAATATACATATTTCTCAGTACCTCATGGAACTTTCTCTAAAATTGAACACATACTAGGTGATAAAGCAAATATCAACAAATACTAAAATATGGAAATAACTCCTTGTACTATACCAGATCACCAGGTATGAAGTTGGAGTTCAACAACATCAAAAATCACAGAAAGACTACCAAGTTCTGGAAACTAAATATCACTCACCTGAACCACCTCTGGGTCCAGAAAGATTTTAAGAAAGAAATCAAAAAAATTTCTAGAATATAATGAGAATGAATGCACAACATACACAACTTGTGAAACACAATAAAAGCAGTCTTAAGAGGAAAATTTATATCTCTAGAAGTCTATATAAAAAGCCTAGAGAAAGCCCACACAAGAGACCTAACAGCACAGCTAAAAGCCATAGAACAATTAGAATCAAACTCACCTAAATATAATAAACGTGGCATCAGCAAACAGAAAGCTAAGATCAAACTAAATGGACAAAACACAAAGCAATCCACTAAAATCAGAAGCAAGACAAAACGTTTCTCTCTTTATCTATTAAATACAGTTCTCGAAGTTCTAGCCAAAGTAATAAGAGAATAAAAAGAGACTAAGGGGCTACAAATCAAAAAAGAAGTGAAACTGTCTCTATTTTCAAATGATATGATTATTTACATAATTCTCCAATATTCTACCAAGGAACTCCTGCAGCTCATAAACACCTTCAGCAATGTAGCAGGATACAAGATTAACTCAAAAAATCAATAGCACTCCTATACACTAAAGAGAAAAGAGTTGACAAAAACATCAGAGAAACAACATTCTTTACAATAGTTGCAAATAGCATTAAGTATCATAGTATTACTCTAGCCAGACAAGTAGCAGACCTGTATGACAGAAACTTTAAGTCACTGAAAAAAGAAATTAAAGATTACAGAAAATGGAAAGACCTCCCACGCTCCTAGACTGGTAGGATCAACATAGTAAAAATTGTAATTTTACCAAAAGCAATCTAAAGATTCAATGCAATACCCATCAAAATGCCAACACAATTTTTTACAGACCTTGAAAGAACAATAATCAAAATTCATATGGAATAACAGAAAACCCAAGATCACCAAAACAATCCTGCTCAATAAAATAACTTTAGGAGGCATCACCATCCCTGACTTCTAGCTATTCTATAGTCCAATAGTAATAAAAACAGCCTGGTACCAGAATGAAAACTGACTTGTAGATCAATGGAATCAAATCAAAGACACTGACATTAACCCACACACCTATAAACACCTGATCTTTGACAAAGATGCCAAAAATATCCAATGAAAAAAAGGAGAATATCTTCAACAAATAGTGTTGGCATAACTGGATGGTAGTGGTAGTATGTACAAGAATGCCAATAGAGCTAAACCTATCACCCTGCACAAAACTCAAATCCAAGTGGAAAAAAGACCTCAACAGAAACCCAGCTACACTGTGTTTCATAGAAAAGAAAGTGGGAAATACTCTCCAATGCATTGGCACAGGTGAACACTTCCTAAATATAACCCCAGTAGCACAGACACTAAGAACAATTAATAAGTCAAACCTCCTCAAACTGAGAAGCTTCTGTAAGGCCAAGGACACTGACAATAATACAAAATGACAGCCTACAGAATGGGAAAAGATTTTTACCAACCCTCCAACTGACAGAGAACAGATGTCGAACATATATGCAGAACTCAAGAAACTAGAGCCCAAAACCCTAAATAACCCAATTAAGATATGGGGTTAAGACCTAAAAAGATAATTCTTGACAGAATAATTACAAATGGCAAAAGGCACTTGAAAAATTGCTCAACATCTTTAGCCATCAGAGGAAGGCAAATTATGACAACTTTGAGATACCACTTTACACCTGTCAGAATGGCTGAGATCAAAAACACAAAGGACAGCTGGAGAGGATGAGGAGGGAGGAAAACACTCCTCCATTGCTGGTGGGAGTGTATACTGGTTCAGCCACTCTGGAATGCAGTATGGAGGTTTCTTAGAAAACTAGGAATCAATCTCCTCAAGGACCTAGCAATACCACTATTGGGCATATACTCACAAGATGTTCATTTGCACTCCAAAGGCATTAGCTCAACTATGTTCATAGCAGCATTGTTCATAATAGCAAGAACCTGGAAACAACCTAGATGCCCCTAAATTAAAGAATGGATTAACAACCTGTGGTACATCTACACAATAAAGTATTACTCAGTAGTAAGAAAAAATGATATCCTAAAATTTGAAGGCAAATGGATGAATTTGGAGAATATTCTCCTGAACGAGGTATCACAAACCTAGAAAGATAAGTAGGGGATGTACTCACTCATTAGTGAACTTTAAACAAAAAAGCAAAAAGCAAAGCATGTCCAAGCTGCAAACTACAACCACTGAACAGCTTGAGTTCTGAAACACATTGGAATGGCACCTAGGAGCCCATTTCCTCTAGAGGAACACCTGACTCAGTCTTGATGTTAAGGTGAGAAAAGCAGATCTGCCTGGAGTGGATGCTGAACTAAGCCACATTGGGATCTTGGGACCTCCTACCCCTTCTGGGGGAGGGGATAAAGTGATGGGGAGAAAAGAGAATGACTGGGAAGGGTGGGAGGGGGAAGCAAGTTTGAACAAGGGGATACATGAATAAAAAATATGACTTTATTCATAATAATAAAAAACAGAAAAAGGATCATTAACACTATACTAAACAATAAATGAACTTATGAAGGTATAAGAATCACTGATTTCAAGCTATACTACAGACCTATGGTAAGAAAAAAACTAATATGTTGGCATAAAATCAGAAATATTCATAAATAAAATCAAATTCAAGAATCAACTATAAATCTACACAATAATGGACACCTGGATTTGATGAATAATGTAGAAATGCACAATAGAAAATAAAAATCATCTTCAGCAAATGATTCTGTGCTAAGTACATATCTGCATATAGGAGAATGAAAATCAATTTGTACATATGGCCTTGCACAAAATTCAAGTCCAATTGAATCAAAATCTCATCATAAAATTATACACACTGAATGAGCAAAAAATAGAAATAATGAAATAGCCTTGAATGCATTATCACAGGAGACAATTTCCTAAACAGGACATTTATAGTACAAGAATTAAAAATGGCAATTAACAAATATGACCTCATAAAACTAAAATGCTTCTTTAAGACAAATGACAAAAGACACAATCAATCAGAAACAACAGAAGCCTAGATAAAATTAGATGGCAAAAAAATGAGGTACTTTCAAAAAACTTTATGTTTAATTTTATTCATAAGACACTGAAAATTTAATTCTCATTATATTTGGCCACAAAACTGATAAAAAAAAAAACTTTTTCTCCTCTATCTCATCACTGTACATATGATTAAAACATTTAACTCTGCTCATGTAAATAAGTCTGAAGCATTTTTACAAAGTATTTATAGTACTTTTGGTATTTCAGATAGTCTTTGGAATCTAGTAGCTATAACATGGAAAGTTAAGGAAAAGCGGGGCAAGGAGTACGCGTTTGCAGTGATAGCTTCTCTGGATGACAAAAGTAGAATTGCTAGAGCCCAGAAACCTATAGCCATCTTGGGAAACATGGTTATGCCAACTACTTTTTGTGTTAATGTGACACATGCTAGGGAAGCAGAAATATTAATCAAGAAAACCTATTATTGGTCCATAGGAAAGCCTGTAAGATATTTTCTTGATTGATAATTGATATAAAAGGGCCATACTCGCAATAGGCAGTGCCACCTCTCTGTAGGTGGCCATTGATTGCCAAAAGAAAGCAGGGTGAGCAAGCCATGGGGTAAAATCAAGAAGAGATCCTCCATGGTCTATATATACATCAATCCCAGCCCTGACTGCCTTCCAATAATGAACAGTTCCTCAGAATAAATAAGAAGTAACAACAAATAAGTTGTAATATCAGACAGACATCAATCTTGACCAGCAAATAATGTTTATGTCTTGATGTTTACCCCACATCCCATAAATACATATGACAGTTAAGTGTTCATCAAAAGTTTTCTTTCAATATGTAGAGATGAAAATGCTAGTTATGTGTATCAATATACATTATTTATATGTAAAGAGTGCAAAAGGCCCCTAAATAAAATTTTATTTGTGTATATATTTGCCTAAGTATATTTTAGAATTGTAAAGTATAAGCCATGTTAATAACTTTTAAAAAGTGTCATTGATAAGAACTTTCTTTAAGATGTAGAATATTAAATATGAGCCAATAAAAACCAAACTTTTTGACATCAGACTAAAGACATTTATGTGAAGCAAACATCAGAATCAAAGTGCACATAGTACACTGGGGCTAACAGTTGTAATCATTCTGTAAAGTTCCCATGAGACATAAACAAAAGGACTGTGATGCAATTGTCAACCTATAGACAGCACAGGGAACTTGAGTACCTGAATCAAGATGGTCCAGGACATTATATAGTGGCAAAGTTGAAGAATTTGAATACTATGTCCCTTCTCTCTCTGCTTTGCAGCCACTATGATTAACTTATTAAACTTGAGACCTGAGAACTTTACAGAAAATTGAGAATACTTCCTTTTTCTATGAAAAGTTCTATAATTTTCTTAATACTATACTTACTCATTAATTAATAAGTATAATGTTCACCTATCTGATATTAATCATGACTTAAATCTGTGATTGGGCATATGTACAAGTGAAGCAAAACAAAACTTGACATAGATGCTGACAGCTAACAGTTTTAACTTCTTATACATATTGTCAGCTCCAGACTGACATTAGGAACTGATACAGAAACTATTTTAAAGCAACCTATATGAATATTCACAAATACATATTTGGCATTTTATCATGTATACTAGTCATATATTCCTATGTATTATGTATACATATGAATGTATACATAATATACATTTGTATACATAATATACAAATGTATACATAAGCATACAAATAAATGTATACATTTTATTCCTATGTATAAAAATGTGCACTGTTGTTGAAACCAAAATTAAGTAACCTCTTTAAGATGGCCTTTAGTAATATATTCTGATAAAGAAATTTTTAGCACACATTTGAAAAGACACTGTACTGCCTCTTCTTCATTCTGAAATTCTGCCATTGTTGGGCATTTTTTTATGTCTGTATATGAGATCCTGTAAAATGACAATTTTGAATATAAGGAGATTCATGAGGACATAAGAAAAAAATTTGCCTTTCTCATATCCAGATTAGTGAGTTGAAATCTAATATGAGAAAATTATACTTCAAGATTAGAAAATAATAAAATAATGATTGATAAAGAAATATTTTGTAGTTCTTAATGATACACAGGAAAATACATGACAGAAACCCATAGATATTTTCTACATAGCCACTGACTTCAAATTTATTACATGTATACAAGAAATGAAGAAGCTAGTGACTTACCAAAAATCAATTGTAGAAGTATAAAAATCTTTCTCCATAGGTTCTTGAGAAAGGACAAGAAGAAAATGACAGTTAGCCCTCAAATTTCCATCATCCTGTTCATTTAGCTTTATTCTCCAAGAGCATCTGACTTCTATCAAATTCCCCAAGATAAAACTTTAGGAACAAGGAGGAAATAATAAAAACACACAGCTTTCTCATATCTTCTATGATTTAACTATGAGTAGAAGTGAAACCTGTCTCTCATGCAACAAGCATCACATATGCATTTAAGTCTATATGCCTGTTTTAATTCAGTTGCTCACCCAAAAGCATAATATATATATATATATATATATATATATATATATATATATTCCAGGTCCCTTTTGCCTATCAGTGCTCTGCTTACTGGATTCGTCTAGAAAATTATGGCCTAAGGATCTGCACCTGAGATTCATATCACTTTTATCAACACTGGTAGAAAAACATGTTTTGAGGAACACTTTTCAGCCCTATGTGCCATAATTTAATTCATGTCCATAGTGTAAACGCCCCAGGGACAATCTCCTGCTAAGCAGTTTTGCATCTAATCCATGTGCATGAATATTGGTGATCATTTCAGTGGATTTCATCACAACTTCAATAATAGTGAGAGGTGAGGTGCTCATAAATGGCCTATGTCATTCACAACTTGAATTGAATCATAAAACAATATGGTATTTCTTGTCCATTATATAAAATGGTAGCATCACATACAAAATACAGTCAAGTGCAGAGCACTTTCTGTGTGTTAAATATTCATAGTAATATATGCTAGTCACCTGCTCAATATCTCATAGAAGTATTTCCATCTCCTGCACTCTGGGGAACCTGTCATCATACCAATACAAGAAAATTCATGAATTATTGTTACTCAAGACACACTTAGTATGTCCAAAATCTACACCAATGCAGACTAGAATCAAACCAAGTTCTAAAACAAGATCTCACTTTCTGCTATTCAGACCCCATATTTAGTGTCTTGTAATGGAATATTTCTTCACACAGAATGGTGGTTTCCTCCAGATTTGCCTCTTTTTCTGAGCAACAAACCTAATTTCCAGATGCAGTCCATTCTCTACTTTTAGAACTTTGCCTATAAAGAGAACTTCAGTTGGTTGAAATATAGAAAACACATTTCCTAATAGAGAGTCAATGAATGAATATGAATTAATTTCTTTCATGTATTACTATGGATGACAGAGAAATTAGATTCAGACATCAAATTAGTTACTTCTATGTTATTTTGGAATTGTATATATCTTGTATGTTTTTTAAACCTCTAATTTTTTTAAGTATTTCCATATTTTGACTCCCCTTGTTATCTGGCAATTAATATGAATGTGTCTATTTTTGATATTTAATTACACATGTTAATTACATTTTTATGTGTGGTCTAGAGGGATCACTTAGTGTGAATTGCAATTTTTAATCTAAGCTTATATGTGGTGATATACTTTAAATTTAATAAAACTAGCCTGGAATATCAGAGAACAGATCCACTCATAGTCAAGCCAAGGTTTAGAGAATGATAACTCACACCTTTGATCCCAGCCCAGGAATAAGAGTTTGTAACTGATGACTTTAATCCCAGCATAGGAAAGATGAATGGTGACCTATGCCTTTAATCCCATAACTTTAGACACACAGATCTTTCTGTGTGTTCAAGGCCTAACTACCAAACAATGGTGGTTCACACCTTTAATCCTAATTCTGGAGTTATGATGCACAGTTACTCATGTTTAAGTTAGGCATTGGAAGACAGAATCTTGTTCTATAGAAGTGACAAACTAGGCTGAAGATTCTGGAAGAATCTGGCCCTACAGAAAATATTAAAGGGAAACACCAACTGAAAAACCAGATACAAACATGAAACCACAAGTAATTGATAATACAACAGAAGAAAAATTAAAAGAAAGAAAACACAAACATGCTACCACAAAAAATAATAGAAAACAATAATCATTGGTTGTAGTAGGATTATGTTGGTATGTTGTAAATACTTGTTCCTCCTACTGGTTTAATAAAAGGCTGATTAGCCAGGCATTTGCTCAACTAGTTCATAGCAGCATTATTCATAATAGCAAGAACCTGGAAACAACCTAGATGCTCCTCAACTGAAGAATTGATTAACAAACTGTGGTACATCTACACAATGGAGTACTATTCAGCAGTAAGAAAACATGATATCCTAAAATTTGCAGGCAAATGGATAGATTTGGAGACTAACCTCCAGAGAGAGGTGTCATAAACCAAGAAAGATAAGAAGGATATGTATTCACTCATTAGTGGACTCTAAACAAAAAAGCCAAAAGCAAAGCATGTACAAGCTGGAAACCACAACCACTGAACAGCTTGGGATCTGAAACACCTAGGACAGGCACCTTGGATGCCACTCCCTCCAGAGGAACATGTGATCCAGTCTTGATGTTGGGGTGAGGAAACTGGATCTGCCTGGAGTGGATGCTGAACTAATCCATAATGGGACCTTGGGACCTCCTGCCCTTGCTGGGGAGGAGATAGAGAGATGCAGAGAATAGTGAGTGACTGGAAGGGTTGGGAGAGGGAAGGAAGCATAAACAAGGATATACACGAATAAAAAAATATGACTTTATTCATAATAAAAAATTTTAAAAAAAACCATTTTCCTTCAATATGGGATGATGACATCTGTGGAATCTCCCTGTTCTTCTTATCCTTAAAGGTATCACAAGTTGTGAACAAAGGGAAGCTGAACAAAGTAAAAAAAAAAAAAAAAAAAAGAAAGAAAGAAAGAAAGGAAAGTGGATTCAACAAAGTGTGGTAGGATACATGGTGAAACAATCCTCTCTATTTGTAGTGGTAATGAAATGTATCTACTCTCACCATTAAAGAAACTGTATAAGTGAAACAAAAATTTTAGTTGTTATTTAACTAAACCTTAAGCCAGATATTGGGAGAAAAAGATGGAATATCAAAGATAGGAAACTGATCACCTTCCATTCTCATTCAGCCAACTTCTCAGAGTAAATCTAATTTCTAGAGTTCTCAGCCTGGCTCATTGCTTCTACAGAATGCCCCAATGTCTTCCTATGCCTGCCTTATATACCTTCTTTACCCATTTGTTTGACTTCTAGATTCAACTCTGCATCATAATCCTAGAGTTAGGATTAAAGGAACCACTATTGTTTGGTAGTTAGACCTTGAACTCACAGAAACACAGAAAAATCTCTGTCTCTGGAGTTATATAATTAAAGGCATAGGTCAACACTTGGTCTTTCTCATGCAGGGATTAAAGGCATGAGTTACCAACTGTCACTCTTGTGCTGGGATCAAATGTGTGAGTTATCATTCTCTATCCTTTGGCTTAACTGTGGGTGGTTCTGTTCTCTAATAGTCCCAACTTGCTTTATTAAATATAGAAGATATAACTACATATAAGCTTCTATTAAAAATTCTGATTTACACTAAGTGATCCCTCTAACCACACATAGAAAAGTAACTAACATGTGTAACTCAATATCCTTTAGATATTCATATTAATTGCCAGATAACCAAGAGAATTAAAACACACAAACTCTCAAAAACATTATTAGATGAATAAAAAGCATACAAGATATATATTCTTCCATAAATAACAGTAGAAGCCACTGGTTTGATATACTATCTGAATCTGATTTCTCTATCATCCATAATAATATATTTAAAAATTAACACTCACCACAGACTGTTAGGAAAAGTGTTTTCTCCATTCCAACCAACCAAAGTTATTTTTACAGGCAAAGTTCTAAAAGAAGAGACTGAACTGCATCTGGAAATTAGATCTTGTATCCAAAAAAAGAAGCAGCTCTGAAGGAAAACTCAGATCTGCATAAAGAAATATTTTATTACAAGACACTAAATATGGGATGGAATAGCAGAAAGTGAGATCTTGTTTTAGGACTTAGATTCTAAAGTCTGCATTGATATAAATTTTGGACATACTAAGTGGGTCTTGAATAAGAACAATTCATAAATTTTCTGGTATTGGCATGATGACAGGTTTTCAGGGTCAGGAGATGGAGATAATTTCATGAGATCTGAACAGGTGACTAGCTTATATTACTATGCATATTTAAAATACAAAAAGTACCCTGCTTTTCACTGAATTTTTTTCTCTGATACTGCTCTTTCATTTAATGGATAAGAAATATCATATTGTTTCATGATTAAATTCAAGTTCTGAATGATATAGGCCATTTATGAGCACCTCATCTCTTACTATTATTGAAGTTGTGATGAAATCCATTGATATGATCACCAATGTTGTTCATGCACATGGGTCAGATCCAAAACTTCTCAGCAGGAGTTTGTCCCTAGGGCCTTTTACACTATGGACATGAATTAAATCATGGCAAATGAGGCTGCAAAAAATAATCCTCACAACATGTTTTTCTAGCAGAGTTGATAAAAGTAATATGGACCTCAGATGCAGATCCTTAGGCCATAATTTAATAGATGAATCTAGTAATCAGTGCACAGATGGGCAAAAGGGACCTGGAGTATACATACAAATGCTTCTAGTGAGCAACCGCAATAAAACAGACATATAGACTTAATGCATGTATGATGCTTGTTGCACAAAAAACAGGTTTCATTTCTACTCATAATTAGATCTTAGAAGATATGAGGAAGCTGTATGTTTTCATTATTTCCTTCTTGTTCCTAAAGCATTCTCTTATCTTGGGCAATTTGACAAAAAACAGTTGCTTTTGGAGAATAAAGCAAATGAACAGGATGACGAAGATTTACGAGCTAACTGTCAGTTTCTTCTCTTCCTGTTTCCAGGACCTATGGAGAAAGATTTTTATACTTCTACAACTGATTTTCGGTAAGTCACTAGCTTCTTCATTTCTTGTATCCATGTAATGAAATTGAAGTCTGTGGCTGTGTAGAAAGTATCTATGGATTTCAGTCCTGTATTTCTGTGTGTGACATTAGAAACTATGGAAAACATTTTATTTATTAATAATTATTTTAGTATTTTTAGTGCATTTGTTGTAGTATAATTTTATAATTATATTCCAGTTCACTAATCTGGAAGATGAGAGAGACAAGTTCTTTTTCTTATCTAAACATAAATCTCCTTATACTCAAAGGTGTCTTTTCACAGGATCACATGATCATATATAAACACAAAAATGTCCACCAATGCCACAATTACAAAGTAAAGAGACTGCAATACAGTGTCTCTTCAAATCTGTGCTAAAAATTTCTGTATCAGAATGAATATTAAAGGGCATCTTAAAGAGGTTACTTAATTTTCATCTCAACAAAAAGGCATATTCTCTTTTTAAAATTTTTTATATTATGAATAAAGTCATATTTTTATCCTTGCATCCCCTTGTTCAGACTCCCTTCCCCTTCCTGCCCCTCCCAGTAACTCATTCTTCTCTCCATCCCTTTATCTCTCCCCAGCAAGAGCAGGAGGACCCAAGGTGGCTTAGTGCAGCATCCACTCCAGGCAGATCTGCTTTCCTCACCCCAGCATCACGAAGGGGTAAGGTGTTCCTCTGGAGGGAATGGGCTTCAAGGTGCCAGTCCAAGGAGTTTCAGATCCCAAGCTGTTCAGTGGTTGTGGTTTCCAGCTTGGACATGCTTAGTTTTTAGTTTAAAGTCCGTCAATGAGTGAGTACATCCCCTGCTTGTCTTTCTAGGTTTGAGATACCTCCCTCAGAAGGATATTCTCTAAAACCATTCATTTGCCTGCAAATTTTAGGATACCATTTTTTCTCACTGCTGAGTAGTATTCCATTGTGTAGATGTACCACAGTTTGTTAATCCATTCTTCAGTTGAAGGGCATCTAGGTTGTTTCCAGGTTCTTGTTATTACGAATTATGCTGCTATGAACATATTTGAGCTAATGCTTTGGAGTGCAAATATGCATCATTAGGGTATATGCCCAGTAGTGGTATTGCTGAATCCTTGAGGAGATTGATTCCCAGTTTTCTAAGAAACTGACATAGTGTATAACAGAGCAACTGAACAAGCTTATATCCCTACAAACAATGCAGGAGTGTTTGCTTTGACCACAACCTCACCAGCACAAGCTGTCATTTGTCTTTTATCTTGGCCAATCTTACAGGTATAAGTTGATATCTCAAAGTTGTTTTGATTTGTATTTCGCTGACAGCTAAAGATGTTGAACACTTTTTCAAGTGTCTTTCAGCCATTTGTAATTTTTTTTTTCTGAGAATTCTCTTTTAGTTCTGAGCCCCATTTTTTTGATTAGATTATTCAAGGTTTTGGACTCTAGTTTCTTGAGTTCTCTATATACTTTAGAGATCAGTCCTCTATCACGTGGAAAGTTGGTGAAAATCTTTTCCCACTATGTAGGTTGTCATTCTATCTTATGAACTGTATCCTTGGCTTTACAGAAGCTCCTCAGTTTCAGGAGGTGCCACTTATTGATTGTTGTTCTTAAGTGTTTGTGCTACTGGTGTTATATTTAGGAAGTGGTCACCTGTGCCAATGTGTTGGAAGGTATTTCCCACTTTCTTTTCTATCATGTTCAGAGTGGCTGGGTTTATGTTGAGGTCTTTCATCTACTTTGACTTGAGTTTTGTGCAGGGTGATAGGCATGGTTCTATTTGCATTTTTCTAAACACTGCCATTCAGCTATGCCAACACCATTCGTTAAAGAAACTATTTTTTTTTCCACTGAGTATTTTGGGCCTCTTTGCCAAAGAACAGGTGTTCATAGGTTTTTAGGTTTATGTCGGGACCTTCAATTTGATTCCATTGACTCAAAAGTCTGTTTTTATGCCAGTACAGGGTGTTTTTAATACTGTAGCTCTATAGTATAACTTGAAGTCAGGGATTGTTGTAGAAAGTTTCCCGGCTTGTTTGGGCCAGAGGTTTAGACCTTGCCCCTGGTGGCTTTTCCTCCCCAAAGAAATGAATCAGACACTTATATTAATTTCATACTGTTTGGCCCTTGTCTCAAGAACAGTACTAGCTAGCACTTTCATCTTAATTCAACCCATTTCTTGTATTCTATCTGCCACGTGTACCAGCCTGTGGCTCACCTGGATTTCTTACATTTCTCTTCTTCGGGGGTTGGATGGTGACTGGCTAACTATACCCTCCTTCAACCTGTTTGTCCTCTGATTCTCCACCCAATTCTATGGTGCACCACATAGACCAAACTAGTTCCTTTATTTTAGCATACAAAGAATATTCCCACCAGAAGACATGGTAATGACTCCTGAGATTATTTTGTTGAGCAAAATTGTTTTGGCAATCCTGGATTTCCTGTTATTCCAAGTGAAATTGAGTATTGTTCTTTTTTTATTTTATTTTATTTATTTTCTTTTTTAATATTATTATATCCTTATTCAAGTTCCTTTCCCCCTCCCAAAACATCAGGTCATTCTCTCTTCTCCACAACTCCCTCCCTCTCCCCCCACACCCCCACAGGCAGGCAGCAGGTGGTCCCAGGTCCCACTGTCCCAATATTGTTTAGTTCAGTCTCCACTCCTGGAAGATCCAGTTGTCTCCACACAACCTCAAGACTGAGTCAAGTGTTCCTCTAGGGAGAGTGGGATTCAAGGAGTCAGTCCAAGATGTTTCTGATCCCATGCTGTTCAGTAGTTGTGGTTTGCAGCTTGGGCATGCTTGGCTTTTTTCTTGTTTGTTTGTTTAGAGTCCACTAATGAGTGAGTACATGCCCTGCTTATCTTTCTGGGTTTGTGATACCTCGCTCAGGAGGATATTCTCCAAATCCATCCATTTACCTGCAAATTTTTGGATATCATGTTTCCTTAATGCTGAGTAGAACTCCATTGTGTAGATGTACCACAGTTTGTTAATCAGTTCTTCAGTTGAAGAGCATCTAGGTTGTTGCCAGGTTCTTGCTATTACAAATAATGTTGCTATGAATACAGTTGAGCTAATGACTTTGGAGCACGACTGTGCATCTTTAGGGTATACACCTAGAAGTGGTATTGCTGGGTCCTTGGGGAGATTGATTCTCAATTTTCTGAAAAACCACCATACTGCATTCAAAAGTGGCTGAACAAGCTTAACTCCCACCAACAATGGAGGAGTGTTCCCCCTGCTCCCCATCCTCTCCAACACAGGTTGTACTCTGTATCTTTTATCTTAGCCAATCTAACAGGTGTCAGGGGGTATCTCAAAGTTGTTTTGATTTGCATTTCTCTGATGGCTAAAGATGTTTAGCACTTTTTCTGGTGCCTTTCAGGCATTCGTAATTCTTCTGCTGAGAATTCCCTTTTTAGATCTGAACCCCATTTTTTTTTATTGGGTTATTCAAGTTTTTGGGCTCTAGATTCATGAGTTCTTTATGTATCTTAGAGATCAGTCCTCTATGACTTTTACGGTTGGTGAAAATCTTGTCCCATTCTGTAGGCTGTCGTTTTGTCCTACTGACAGTGTCCTTGGCTTTACAGAAGCTTCCCAGCTTCAGGAAATCCCATTTATTGATTGTAGATCTAAATGTCTGTGTCACTGGTGTTATATTTGGAAGTGGTAACCTTTGCCAATTCGTAGAAGTGTATTTCCCACTTTCTTTTCTATCAAGTTTAAAGTAGCTGGGTTTATGTTGAGGTCTTTGATCCACTTGGATTTGAGGTTTGTGCAGGGTAACAGGATTGGATCTATTTGCATTTTTCTACACACTTCCATCCAGCTATGCTAACACCATTTGTTAAATATGCTATCTTTTTTCCATTGAATATTTTGGTCCTCTTTGTCCAAGATCAGATATTCATAGATTTTTGGGTTAATGCCCAGATCCTCAATTCTATTCCATTCATCCATAAGTCTGTTTTTATGCCAGTACCAGGCTGTTTTTATTACTGTAGCTCTATAGTATAACTTGAAATCAGGGAAGTACCACCTGAGGTTCTTTTGTTGAGTAAAATTGTTTTGGCAATCCTGGCTTTCCTGTTATTCCAAATGAAATTGAGCATTGTTCTTTCAAAGTCCAAAAAAATATTGTGTTGTGATTTTCATGGGCAGTGCATTGAATCTGTAGATTACTTTTGGTAAAATTACCATTTTTACTATGTTGATCCCACCTATCCAGGAACATGGGAGAGCTTTTCATTTTCTGATATTCTCTTCAATTTCTTTCTTTAGTGATTTAAAATTTTTTGTCAAATAGGTCTGTTATTTCTTTGGTTATAGTTACTCCAATGTATTTAATACTATTTGCAGCTATTATAAAGGGTAATATTTCCCTTATTTCATTTTCAGCTGTTCTGTCTTTAGTGTACTGATTACCTTGAGTTAATCTTGTATTCTGCTTCATTGCTGAAGGTGTTCATCAGCGGTAGCAGTTCCCTGGAAGAATTTTGTGGGTCACTTATGTATACAATCACATCATCTGCAAATAGAGATAGCTTCACTTCTTCTTTTCCAATTTGTATCCCCTTAATCTCTTTTTGTTCTCGTATTGCTTTAGCTAAAACTTCGAGAACTATATTGAATAGATAAGAGGAGAGAGGACATCCTTGTCTAGTTCCTGACTTTAGTGGGATTGTTTTGAGTTTTTCTCCATTAAGTTTGATATTGGCTGTTGGCTTCTTGTTAATCACCTTTATTATATTTAGGTATTTTCCCTGTATTCATGATCTCTCCAGGGCTTTAATCATAAAGGAGTGTTGAATTTTGACAAAGGCTTTTTTCAGCATCTAAGGATATGATCATGTCGATTTGTTCCTTTAGTTTGTTTATATGATGGATAACGTTTACAGTTCATATGTTAAACCAGCCCTGCATTTCTGAGATGAAGCCTACTTAGTTGTGGTGGCTGATATTTTTTATACATTGTTGTATACGGTTTGCTAAAATTTTGTTGAGAATTTTAGCATCGATATTCATGAGGGAGATTGGTCTGTAGGTCTCCTTCTTTGTTGTATCTTTGTGTGGCTTGAGTATTAGAGTAATTGTGGCCTCATAAAAGGAATTTGGCAATATTCCTTCAGTTTCTGCTGTGTGAAATAGTTTAAGGAGTAACGGTAGTAATTCTTCTTTGAATGTCTGGTAGAATTCGGCACTGAAACCATCTGGGCCAGGGCTTTTATTTTTGGGGAAGTTTTTAATGACAGCTTCAATTTCCTTAAGGGTTATAGGCCTGTTTAGGTAATTAATCTGATATTCATTTAATTTTGGTACCTGTCCAGAAAGCTGCCCATTTCATTGAGGTTTTCCATTTATGTGGAATACAGATTTTCAAAGTATGATCTGATCATAGTCAGTCTCCATCTGACCCCGAAGAAGAAACATGTAACGAATCCAGGTGAGCTCCTGGCTGGGCCACATGACAGGTAGATTTAAAGAAATGGGTTGAATTAATATGAAAGAGCTAGCGAGTAATATGCTTGAGATATAGGCCAAACAGTATGAAGTTAATATAAGTGTATGATCCATTTCTTTGGAGGAAAAAGCTTCTGTGAGCCAGGTCCGAACCTCTGGGTCAAAACGGTCCCGGGTAAACATTCGACAACACTGCACAAAACTCAAATCCACCTGATCAACAACCTCAACATAAGCTCAGCCACAGTGAACCTGTGAGAAGTTTCAAATACCCTCCAACTCATTGGCACAGGTGACCATTTCTTAAATATAACACCAGTACACAGACACAAAGAACAACAGTCAATAAGTGGGACCTCCTGAAACTGAGAAGTTTCTGTAAAGCCAAGGACAGTTTCAAAAGGACAAAAAGACAGTCTACAGAATGGGAAAAGATTTTCACCATTCCTACAAGTGACAGAGGACTGATCTCTAAAATATATAAAGAACTCAAGAAACTAGAGCCCAAAACCTTGAATAACCCAACCAAAAAATGAGGTTCACAACTAAAAAGGGAATTCTCAACAGAAGAATTACAAATGGCTGAAAGGCATTTGAAAAAGTGCTCAACTTCTTTAGCCATCAGAGAAATGTAAATCAAAACAACGTGGAGATACCATGTGACACCTGTCAGATTGGCTAAGATAAAAGACACAGATAACAGCCTATGCTGGAGAGGTTGTGGAGCAATGGGAACACTCCTCCATTGTGGGTGGGAGTGAAAGCTTGTTGAGCCACTCTGGAATGCAGTATGGTGGTTTCTCAGAAAACTGGGAATCAATCTCCCCTAGGATCCAGCAATACCACTACTGGGTGTATACTCTAAAGATGCACATTCTCTTTCCAAAAGCATTAGCTCAGGTATATTCATAGCAACATTATTTATAATAGCAAACACCTGGAAGCAACCTAGATGCCCCTCAACTGAAGAATGGATTAACAAACTATGGTACATCTACAGAATGGAGAACTACTCAGCAGTAAGAAAAAATGATATCCTAAAATTTGCAGGCAAATGAATGGATTTGGAGAATATCCTCTTGAGAAAGGTGTCACAAACCCACAAAGACAAGAAGGAGATGTACTCACTTATTAGTGGACTCTAAACAAAAAAACAAAAAGCAAAGCATGTCCAAGCTGCAAACTACAACCACTGAACAGCTTGGGATCTGAAACACCTTGGAACAGGCACCTTGGATCCAACTGCATGCAGAGGTACACTTGATCCAGTCTTGATGTTGGAGTGAGGAAACTGAGTCTTCCAGGAGTAGATGCTGAACTAAACCATATTGGGACCTTGGGACCTTCTGCCCTTGCTGGGGAGGAGATGGGGAGATGTTGAGATGAAAGAGTGCTGTAGGGGGTGCGAGACGTAAGGGACCTTGAACAAGGCTATACACGTATAGAAAATGTGACTTTATCATAATAAAAAAAGAAGATATAAAAGAGGTAATAAAAAAACTCCCTTAAAGAAATAGGAAAGCCATCCACAACAGAGTCAGAGGTGAGCTGATTCCAGCAACTGGACCAGGCATCCGGAGAGCCCCTCTCCGGGACCAGGGTCAATCCCTATGGTCTGATCTCAGACTCTCCCAAGATGACAAGAGCTAGGCTCTAGCTGTCAGGGGATCATCCAGTGACTCCTGAAAGAAGGGACCTTGCACAGCCGGGCCCTACCTCCAGGGCAAATTGCATCATCAGAGAATGACTGAGGCCTTTGAAATTCAGACTCCCATCCAGAGCAGAGTCAGAAGTGAGCAGATGATGGCACCTGGAACACACTTTCAGAGTCCCTCGCAGACTCTGGGGTCAAACCCTAGTGTCTGATCTCTGACTCTCCCTAGTAGACAGTAGCTAGGCTTTAGCTGTGAGGGACTTCCTCCAGTGACTGCTAAAAAAAAAAAAAAAAAAAAAAAAAAAAAAAAAAAAAAAAAAAAAAAAAAAAAAAAAAAAAAAAAAAAAAAGAAAAAAAAAGAAAAAAAAAAGAAAAAGAAAAGGACATGGCAAGGCTGGGCACTGACTCCAGAGAGAACAGCTTCATCAATTCTACCAGAAGCAATCTACAGATTCAATGCACTTCCCAACTTCCCATCAAATTCCCAACACAATTGTTTACAGACCTTAAAAAAAATAATAGTCAAGATCATTTGGAATAACAGGAAAGCCAGAATTTCCAAAACAATTTTTCTCAGCAAAAGATCCTCAGGAGGCATCACCAGCCTGGCTTCATGTTATATTATAGAGCTACAGTAATAAAAACAGCATGGAACTGGGATAAAAACTGACTTGTATATCAATGGAATTAATTGAAGACCAGACATTAACCCAAAACCTATGAACACCTGATAAACACCTTAAAGAAGAGGCTCAAAATATTCAATAGAAAAAAAGATAGTATCTTTAAGAAATGGTGTTGGCAGGCTGGATGGTAATGTGTAGAAAAATGCAAATAAATCCAAACCTATCACCCTGAACAAAACTCAAATTCAAGTGGATCAAAAACCTCAACAAAACTCAGCCACTTTAAACTTGATAGAAAAGAAAGTGGAAAATACCCTCCAACAAATTGGCACAGGTGGCCACTCCTAAATATAACACCAGTAGCACAGACACTAAGAACAACAATCAATAAGTGGGACCTCCAGAAACTGAGAAGTTTCTGTAAAGCCAAGGACACAATCAATAAGACGAAATGAAAGCCTACAAAATGGAAAAGATTTTCACCAACCCTACAAGTGACAGAAGACTGATCTCTAAAATACATAGATAATTCAAAAAACTAGAGCCCAAAACCTTGAATAACCCAATCAAAAAATAGGGTTCACTGTAGACAGCTGCGTGCAGCTGTGCCTTAAAGATGGCACTGGCTTCCACCCTCCACCTTCCCTATGGTGAGTGCTCTCAGTGATAAACAACTCCATAATTGGCTAAGGCTAAGAATCTGGCTTGCTTTTGCATACCTGGGCCTATTGGTAATGCCCACGTGGTGTACTAGGGTTGGCTACCCAGAGGCTATTTAGGCCACAGGCGTTTTCCTCAGGGTCGTGAGAAGAAGTCAGAATAAGAAGTCAGAAAATTGTTCAAGGTTCCTGAATAAGCCACTGAAAGAAGAGCCTGGTGTTACATCTTCCTTGCTGGTCGAGGCAGTTGCGACAAGTGGTGGCCTGTAAGGACTCTACTCTCAACAAAGGCTCAGAACTTTCTACGGTCAGGGCAGTGCACTGGTAAGTTCCCAGGTAAGGTGGTAATCCGTGTCAAAAGTAGGAAAAAATTTTCCTCTTCTCTGTAGATAAAGAGAGAGCAGGACAAAAGGCTCGCCAGCAGGCAAATTGAAAGCAAAAGCACATAAGAGGTTACTAGATTAGTTATGGGTGCTTCTCCATCGCACCCAATTTTTTTGGCTCTTAAGGAGCTACTTTATTAAGGTTTTTCTGGTAGCAGCATATCCTGAGTCCGCTCTCTTTGCCGGCAGTGGCAGAGTGGCGCGGGCTCCTCCGCCATATTGAAAAGATGCCAAGAGGGGTGGAGTCAGCAATTAAAGTGATACCAACATTTTAAAAGCTCTTTCGGTTGGAAAATAATTAAGGATTCTCAATAAGACAGATTTAGACTCTCAAAACCTCTAAACGGGGTACAATGTATGTAAAATACGCACAGGCTTCAGAGAGAGAAAGAAAAAAAAAGGGTAAGATAGCCCTTTAAGAAAGGGAAATAGGAAATAAAGATAAAGGCCATGTAAAGATGGCAGATAAATGGAGAGTCTGGATTATGCTTATTTTGTTTTCTTTTAATTTTTTAACTTTTAATGAGCTAATTGCAGAGAGACAATTGATTGCTAAGGCTGCTAAGTTGGACAAAAATATATATTTTAAAGATATCTTGACTTTGAAATCTGTTTATAGGAATATGTTACTTGGGAAAAGAGTTTCTGCTTTTGTCTCCACAGAAGATCAAAACCTATGGATTGGCTCTAGGCAAATGTGGTTCCATTTGCCAAAGCCACCTGAAATTCTCTGACTAATAAGAGGCTGTCTTGAGGATCAGTGCTGCAGTGAGGCAGTAGAAAATGGCCAGGCCACCTTAGAAATGCTACAGGAGGAGAGATCAGAAAAGGCAAGCAGTGAAAAGGGACAGAGTAAAAAGGGAGGGTTATACCCCGACCTTGCTGATATAGAAACTCCTGAGTCTACTGACTCGGAGGAAGAGCTGCTGACACTCATAGAATAGATGAAAAGGACAAGGATAAGAAAAAAGAAAAAAGGAAGGAAAAGGAGGATCCAGATAGAGGAGAATGCTGCGCATCCCCAGCATATCAAGCCAAGCCTTCGGCTCCCCCTCCCTATGTGGAAGGTGGGGGTGTCGGTTCAGGGCACTCTTTCAGTCCAGGGACATGGAAGGCAGTCAGAACAGAGTTACGCTTAGCTTACCCAATGTTTCAAGATCCACAAAGAAATTGATACGAGGAGCCCTTAGATTTCAAGGTGATAAAATCTCTGGCTGAGTCAGTATGGACTTACGGGATCACGGCCTCATTCACTATTGCCCAGATGAAGGCCTTGCATGACATCCGGTGATCGGAGTGGGCTTGTGCAGGCATGCTTGAGCCCAGGACAGTATCTAGACCAGAAGGCCAATATTGCAGATGTTTCCCTGGTGGCATTCAGGGCTTCTACTGTGGCCATTGCTATGAGTCATACTGTGCATACTGCTCAGACCTTGAATAATCTTTCTGCCAATGTGGCACAAGCCCTGGATGTAAAAAAGAGCATTAATGCTCAGCTAAAGGGAGGATTGATGGTGGTCAACCAAAGAATTGACCTGATTCAAGAGCAAATTGACACCCTCTAGCAGATTGCCCAACTTGGTTGTCAGTGGAAAAATGCTGGGCTGTGTGTGACTAGTGTACAATATGCCAATTTTACCTGTGCTGTAAATTTGTGTAAGCAATTGTACAGTTATCATTTAGGTAATTGGACAGGAGAATTTGACAGCCTGATGGAGCAGCTGAGGGTGGCTATCATCACAGTGAATTCGACCCAGCTGGATGCTGAACTGGCGTAAGGATTGTCCTCGTGGATCTCTGATGCCATGAACCATCTTAAGGAGTGGGCAGGTATAGGACCCTTGACAGACCTCCTAGTGTTGGTCTCCTTGGTGTGCCTGTGGTGCATTTGCCAGATTAAGGCTTCCCAGTGTCGCAGTGGAGCCATGATTATTCAAGCCTTTACAGCCATTGAAGCAGGACAGTCCCCTCATGCTTGGCTGGCTACCTTAAAAAATTAATTTTCCTAGGCCCAGGATGCGTGGCTTGAGCACTGCACTTGGGGCCCACTGATACTTGGGCCCCAAGAAGAGCATGCCTAATTGCATGTGGGTTGATACCTTGTGTCCCACCTCTGTGAAAAAGGGTATCAGACAGGTCTGGTACTCATCGGGTGGACAACACCTGAGTGAAGATCAGTACAATGTCCCTAGTCCACTCTACAGAGGTCAGGCCTCTACACTTGCAAGTTGCTATAATATAAAAAAGGGGGAACTGTAGAGAGCTGTGTGCAGCCATGCCTTAAAGATGGCACTGGCTTCCACCCTCCACTTTCCCTATGGTGAGTGCTCTCAGTGATAAACAACTCCATAATTGGCTAAGGCTAAGAATCTGGTTTGTTTCCGCATACCTGGGCCTATCGGTAATGCCCATGTGGCATACTAGGGTTGGCTGCCCAGAGGCTATTTAGGCCACAGGCGGTTTCCTCAGGGTCGTGAGAAGAAGTCAGAATAAGAAGTCAGAAAATTGTTCAAGGTTCCTGAATAAACTGCTGAAAGAAGAGCCTGGTGTTCCGTCTTCCTTGCTGGTCAAGGCGGTCGCTGACAGTTCACAACTAAAAAGGGAATTCCCAGCAGAAGAATAACAAATGGTTGAAAAGCACTTGAAAAAGTGCTCATCCACTTTAGCCATCAGAGAAATGCAAATCAAAACAACTTTGAGATACCACCTGACACCTGTCAGACTGGCTAAGATAAAAGACACAGATGGCAGCCTATGCTAGAGAGATTGCAGAGCAAGGTGAACACTTTTCCATTGTTGGTAGGAGTGTAAGCTTGTTCAGCCACTCTGGAATGCAGTGTGGCAGTTTCTCAGAAAACTGGCAATTCATCTCCCCAAGGATCCAGCAATATTGCTACTGAGCATATACCCTAAAGATGCACATTCACACTCCAAAGGCATTTACTCAAATATATTCATAGAAGCATTATTTGTAATAGCAAAAACCTAGAAACAACCTAGATGTCCCTCAACTGAAGAATGGATTAACAAACTGTGGTACATCTACACAATGGATTACTACTCAGCAGTAAGAAAAAAATGATATCCTAAAATTTGCAGGCAAATGGATGGATTTGGACAATATCCTCCTGAGCAAGGTATCACAAACTCAGAAATATAATCAGGGGATGTACTCACTCATTAGTGGACTCTAAACAAACAAACAAACAAGAAAAAAAGCCAAGCATCCCAAGCTGCAAACCACAACCACTGAACAGCTTGTGATCAGAAACACCCTGAACTGACTCCTTGGATCCCACTCCCCCCAGAGGAACACCTGACTCAGTCTTGAGGGAGGGGGGGAGAAAACTGGATCTGACAGGAGTGGAGACTGAACTAAGCAATATTGGGACAGTTGGGAACATGGGACTGCCTGCTGCCTGTCCAGGGAGGGATGGGGAGTTGTGGAGATGAAAGAATGACTTGATGTGATGGGAGGGGGAAGGGACCTTGAACAAGAATTTACAAGGATAGAAAGTGTGACTTCTTTGTTAATAATAATAATAAAAGAAAACATGATATCCTAAAAATTGCAGACAAATGGATGGATTTGCAGAATATCCTCTTGAGCAAGGTGTCACAAACCCAGAAAGACAAGAAGGAGATGTACTCACTTATTAGTGGACTCTAAACAAAAAAGCAAAAAGCAAAGCATGTCCAAGCTGCAAAGCACAACCACTGAACAACTTGGGATCTGAAACACCTTGGAACAGACACCTTGGATCCAACTACATCCAGAGGTACACTTGATCCAGTCTTGATGTTGGGGTGAGGAAACTGAGTCTGCCAGGGGTGGATGCTGAACTAAGCCATATTGGGACCATGGGAGATCCTGCCCTTGCTGAGGAGGAGATAGATGGGCAGAAGAGCAAATGACTGGAAGGCATAGGAGAGGGAAGGGAGCTTGAACAAGGATGTTTAAGGATAAAAAAATATGACTTCATTGATAATAAAAATTAAAAAAAACATTTTTTCTTGGATATGGGATGATGACATCAGTGGAATCTCCCTATACTTATAATCCTTAATGGTATCACAGGTTGTGAACAAAGGGAAGCTGAACAAAGTGAAAGAAAGAAAGAAAGAGAGAGAGAGACAAAGACAGAGAGAGGTAAAAGAGAGAGAGAAAGAAAGAAAGAAAGAAAGAAGGAAGGAAAAGAAAGAAAAGAAAGGAAAAGAAAAGAAAAGAAAATGGATTACAAAGTGTGGTAGGATACATGGTGAAACAATCCTCTCTATTTGTAATGGTAATGAAATGTATCTACTCTCACCATTAAAGAAATTGTATAAGTAAAACACAAATTTTAGTTGTTATTTAACTAAACCTTAAGCCAGATATTGGGAGAAAAAGATGGAACATCAAAGAGAGAAAACTGACCACCTTCCATTCTCATCCAGCCAACTTCTCAGAGTAAATCTAACTTCTGGAGTTCTCAGCTTGGCTCATTGCTTCTACAGAATACCCCAATGCCTTCCTATGCCTGCTTTATATACCTTCTTTGCCTATTTGTTTGACTTCTAAGTTCAACTCTGCATCATAATCCTAACGTTAGGATTAAAGAAACCACTATTGTTTGGTAGTTAGACCTTGAACTCACAGAAACACAGAAAAATCTCTGTCTCTGGAGTTATAGAATTAAAGGCATAGGTCAACACCTGGTCTTTCTCATGCAGAGATTAAAAGCATGAGTTACCAACTGTCACTCTTGTGCTGGGATCAAATGTGTGAGTTACCATTCTCTATCCCTTGGCTTAACGGTGGGTGGTTCTGTTCTAATATTCCCAACTGGCTTTATTAAATATAGAAGATATAACCACATATAAGCTTCTATTAAAAATTCTGATTTACACTAAGTGATCCCTCTAGACCACACATAGAAAAGTTACTAACATGTTTAACTCAATATCCTATAGATATTCATATTAATTGTCAGATAACCAGGAGAATTTTAACATGCAAACTTTCAAAAAACATTATTAGACAAAAAGCATACAAGATATATATTCTTCCATAAATAACAGTAGAAGTCACTGGTTTGATATACTGTCTGAATCTGATTTCTCTATCATCTATAATAATATATTTAAAAGTTAACACTCACCCACAGACTCTCTGTTAGGAAATGTGTTTTCTCCATTCCAACCAACCAAAGTTTTTTTATAGGCAAAGTTCTAAAACAAGAGACTGAACTGCATCTGGAAATTAGGTATTTTGTCCAGAAAAAGAAGCAGCTCAGGAGGAACCACAGTTCTGTATGAAAAAATATTTTATTACAAGACACTAAATATGGGATGGAATAGCAGAAAATGAGATCTTGTTTTAGAACTTAGATTCTAAAGTCTGCATTGATATAAATTTTGGACATACTAAGTGGGTCTTGAGTAACAACAATTCATAAATTTTCTGGTATTGGCATGATGACAGGTTTTCAGTGGGCAGGAGATGGAGATAATTCCATGAGATCCGAGCAGATGACTAGCTTATATTACTATGCATATTTAAAACACAAAAAGTACCCTGCTTTTGACTGAATTTTTTCTCTGATACTGCTCTTTTATTTAATGGATAAGGAATATCATATTGTTTCATGATTAAATTCAAGTTCTGAATGATATAGGCTATTTATGAGCACCTCACCTCTCACTATTATTGAGGTTGTGATGAAATCCATTGAAATGATCACCAGTGTTGTTCATGTTTGTGTGTGAGATTCAAAACTGCTCAGCAGGAGATTGTCCCTAGGGCCATTTACACTGTGGACATGAATTAAATCATGGGAAATGGGGCTGCAAAAAATAATCCTCACAACATGTTTTTCTAGCAGAGTTGATAAAAGAAATATGTATCTCAGATGCAGATCTTTAGGCCATAATTTAATAGATGAATCTAGTAATCAGTGCACAGATGGGCAAAAGGGACCTGGAGTATACATACAAATGCTTCTAGTGAGCAACTGCAATAAAACAGACATATAGACTTAGTGCATGTATGATGCTTGTCGCACAAAAAACAGGTTTCATTTCTACTCATAATTAGATCTTAGAAGATATGAGGAAGCTGTATGTTTTCATTATTTCCTTCTTTTTTTTTTTTTTTTTTTTTTTTTTTTTTTTTTTTTTTTTTTTTTTTTTTTTTTTTTTTATGTTTATT
>PVIH01022813.1:0-26338 GCA_004025045.1 Sigmodon hispidus | reverse complement strand
GTGATTCACTCCGCCATTGCACTCTGTCACAGTCCAGCTCTGTGATTCACTCCGCCATTGCACTCTGTCACAGTCCAGCTCTGTGATTCACTCCGCCATTGCACTCTGTCACAGTCCAGCTCTGTGATTCACTCCGCCATTGCACTCTGTCACAGTCCAGCTCTGTGCGTGGGAGCCCATTTTGTCCTGTTGTGCATTATAATTTCACTGTATTTTTTTCTATTACTGTGATGCATTTTACATAATTTATTTAGATTTACTTTTCTTTTTTCTACATCATTGATGTATGGAATGACAAATCTTGTTTGACACAGCATTTTTCACTGTAACCCAGGTTAGCCCTGAACTGGTTGTTATTTTTCCTCAGCCTCCTGAGTGCTGACATCACAAGCATGTCCACCATGCCTGGCTAGCCATGGACTTCTCTAACACAGCTCTTGGACACGTGCTAACTTTGTTAACTCAATTTCAGCATTTGTTTTCATAAGTTCTGATAAAAATCTGCTGAATTGTTGATAAAAATCTCTTACCGTATACATACATATGTATAGTCAGTCATACATAATACATTTGCATATATTTTTAAAAGAGCCAGTAGGAGAAGACATCATGGGATCTATTTTGGAAGCAATACCTGTCATGAGTAAAGGAAGTCCTGAGATGTTATCTGGGAACTCATACATATTTATGGGAGTGCTTTAGAAGTGGGCACGCTACCGTGCATGCTCAATTAGAGAGCATGCGCCCCAGCATGCTTAGCTTAGGGTCATAATTTACAAAGGAAACCTGGTGGACACATTTGTGGCCCCTTTGCTCAAGGCCGTACATCACATGTTGGGGAGGTTTTGGTCATGGCTAGGCACATCTCTGGGTCTTCTCAGATTGCCCTTGACCATACTTTCAGTGTTAGCCATAATTTCCTTAAGCTGAGAGAATGTCCTATTTTTATGCTCTGTCATGCTCAGAATGTGAAGTCTTTGTGATTCTAATCCTGCTATTAAGTTGCTGTCTCTTGCTCATATTTCCTTCAGGTCCTTGTAGATTGTGATTTTGACTGTGAGGTCACATTTTTTAGAACTTTATCCATGTGAATTGTTGGTGTGTTCCTTTAAAGGCTGGAGCTTTTCTTTTTTTAATCAGGGGCTTGGTGGTATTTCTAACCCAGGACCATTTTATTCTAAGTTCAAAGATTTAGATTTTTTCCTTTTGGCTACCTGATAGAATGGTTTAGTCTGAAAAATTGCATTAAAATAAGCATGAATTTTATGAACTCTTTAGAGATTTTTTTCCTTCATCTGCTTCCAAGTTTTGATATGTGCACTTTATTTTCAGTCACCTTTTGTTGAGGTAGTGGTATTTTTTGGATTCTGTTTATCTTAGGGGTCAAGTTCTTAGTGGTCTTAGGCTTTTACTGTGGGGTGATGGGGATGGAGCCATTGTAAGGGTCTTTTGGGGTCTGCATATTGGGTGGTTCCTCCTTATTCTCTCCTTTTTCTGTATGTCATTTGAGACCATGAAAACTAAAGGTTTTGTTTAGATTATCTGGCTTAGGAAAATGTCCCAAGGGCTGTGTACCTTTGTGGGTTCCACTCTCACTTAGGGTTTGGCTTCTGAATTTTATTTCCTTTGTTTTTTGGCAGTGTATCGATATACTTTAAAATTCTACTTTCAACAAGTATTTTGTTCCACATAGAGAACTGACATTATTTGACTTTCCTCTGCTTATTTTATAATTTAATTTTACTGTTGATGAGCAATTATATCAAGCTTTATCTGTAAAATAAAATACAACATCAGATTTAAGCATAAAATATTAAGTATACAGCATGCACTTGTGATAGTAGGCCACAATAAATTTGGAGTCAAAGAGAAATCATTCGGAGCCTCCTTTGTGGATCCACACAGCTCGTGTGGAGACCGGAAGACAGGTGCTGCATGTTCCTCAGCAGACCACAGCTTCCCTGAGCCTCAGTTCTCTTCACAGGAGGGCAGCAGTTGACCTGCTTCTTTACAGAAGAGCTATTTGGATTACAAGTTCTAGTGATGAACAGGTCAGCACTCCTTACATGGCTGCTGTGATTGAGCCTTTAAATTGATTTGATTCCAGTAATTTCACTGGACTTCTGTGAGCCAAGACCATTGCAGACCACCATCCTTTTTTCCTCAAATCCACTTCACTTCTGCTTTTTGAAATTTACTTTCCTCTTCATATTATGTCTCTCAGGTAACCCTAGAGCACAGAATGAAACCCAGGCAGTAAGCACTTATTTAGAAGGATTCACTTGAAGTATACAAGTGGTCTTACTTAGTTGTACATTTGTGATACAACAATCTTCTCTTGGTATGGTATTGTGTGTGTGTATGTGTGTGTGTGTGGAGAGAGAGAGGGAGGGAGGGAGGGAGAGAGAGAGAGAGAGAGAGAGAGAGAGAGAGAGAGAGAGAGAGAGAGAGAGAGAGAAAGATTTTGTGTTTTGTGTGCACAGATGTGTACATGCCTGTGTAGGCTAGAGGACAATCTTGGGTACCATTTCTCAGTTACCGTTCACCTTTATTTTTTTCGAGAGTTTTTTTTTTTTTTTTTTTTTTTACTGGCCTAGAATCTCCAAGTAGACAAGGCTGGCTGACCAGTGAGCTCCAGGAACCTCTGTATCTGCCACCCCAACATGGGGGTTGCAAGCACAAATTACCATGCCAGGTACTTATTTGATACAGCTTCTGAGGATTGACCTCAGACCCTTGGGCTTGCGTAGCAAGCCTTTACATACTAATTTATCTCCACAGCCTATATTACATATATTCTAGGAAATATATGAATGAGTATGGTATATTTTTAAAAAGTAAATTTCTGCCTGGATTTAGTGTGTAGGTACACTGGCTACATGGTGAGACTGTCTCTGAAGAGACACTCAAACAACTTTGGACATTCATTGATGGTAACCTTGGTCCTTGGATGGACAGCAGAGGGAGCCCTTTCCTTACACTTTGACTGCTGAGCCCTACAGTGGCCTTTTTGAAGCATAGTCACCTAGGCTTGTTGAAATCAGTTTTTCTTTGTTCTTGGCTTGGTAAATACATTTTAGTGCCAGCCATTGAAGGGTTTTTGTCTGAATGTGATGAGCCATCACCAGCCGCATGGCTGCGTTGATGGTCCCTGCTACCCCGAGAGGCTCTTTGGATGAATTTCATCCTTAGTTCTGGTGATATTAGGGCATCGTTACTGAGGTAGCTGCTTCTGTGACTCGATTGCTATATTAAACAGTGGTTAGTTGCCTGGTACACTGAACCCTGGGATAAAAATCGACATTTCAGGGAGTTCAGTGTTGTCATTTTCTCCAATTCATCTGGGTTTGCCTTTTCAGAACACAGGTGCTTATATCAGTTTTAACCTTAGCTCAGAATTTCCAGACTTTGTTCACCCCCAATCCTAATTGATTGATCATAGTGAGAACAAAGTGAGTTTAAATCGACTTTTTCTTTTGATATGCTAATAATTTTAAGATCAAGAGAGCTGGCAATATAACAATGCAAAATTTTTGCTTTTAGATTTATCCTTTTATGGGCTAATATTGAGTATGATGAATAGGTTTACAAGATAAAGACAACTTAAACAATTTTGTGTTTTGATATTTTTGTAAAGTGTTTTCTGGATTACTTATGTTTATTTATTATTAATAGTTTATCTGGTTTTGAAACTAGTTTTTTATTTTTTAATACTTTTATTTTATTAAGTATATACCCCAGCATTGTATTCAGTCTTTTTTTTCAGAGTCTATGTTTTTGATGAGGAAGAAGACATGATTGCTGAGTACATGGCTTCTTTTGTATGATAGCATCTGTGTTGTCTTTTATACATTAGAATTATGTGTGTGTGTGTGTGTGTGTGTGTGTGTGTGTGTGTGAGAGAGAGAGAGAGAGAGAGAGAGAGAGAGAGAGAGAGAGAGAGAGAGACTCTAAGTGAAAACAGTGACTAAGAATGTGCATGTTTATGTTTGGGAGTGCGGTGGCCATCAAGAGGCAGCTCATTCCCAGGTAAGATTTTGGCCCAAATAGTATTTTAAAAAGATAATTTACATTATTTGTGTGTGTGTTTTTACAAGTGTAAATGCACCTGTGTATGTGCATGAAGCCAGACGAGGGCGTTAGATGTCCCCTTTTGTCACCCTCCCAATACTCCTTCTCCTGGAACCTGCCTGCTGTTCACCAGTTGTTCTTCTGTGCTGTAAACCCTAGAGATCTCCTGCGTCTGTCTGCGCCCTTCTCCAGAGCTGGGGTCACAGGCGTGTGTTGGAGGCCCAGCTTCTTATACTGGTGCTGGAATCCATGCTCTGGTCCTCATGATTGCAGAGAAGGTACTCTTAACTGCTGAGCCATCTCTCCAGCCCCCATAGAATACTTTTTAAAGTGATTCCATTAGTTATCATTTCAGGAAAATTGCTGCTTTGGGGAAAGTAAATCTAATTTAGGCAGAAAAAAATCCTGACCAGCCACTGGTTCATATAGGCCCAAGTTCTGGGGGATTCCCAGAGCTAAAGTCTTAAAAAGAAGCAAGAACCCTTTCCTTTGCCAAATAGAATGAAGCTTTGTGTGTGTGTGTGTGTGTGTGTGTGTGTGTGTGTGTGTGTATGGGTGGAATGAACAAACAATGGCCAGAGTTTTCTGACACCTCAAACTCATTCCCACTGACACACCTCCTCCAACAAGACCACACTTCCTAATCCTCAGAAAGTTCATCAACTGGGGATGGACTGTTCACACATAGGAGCCTAGGGGCTGTTCTCATTCAAACGGCCACAGCAATGTTTTGCTCTGTTTGTCTTCAACCAGTTCTTACAAATAAGAAATGGAAGTAAGTTTAGTAAAGTCCAAGGATTGAGCACATCTCCAGGAGATGCGGTGGCTTTGTTTGCACACTAGTAGGAGTGAGAAGCATAAAAGAATATCTAATGACAAATCCACACCCGGAGAGCATCTGAAACTCATGTACTAGCTGTTTTTCAGCAGTGTGTTTTAGAGTTCTACTCTGAACATTTTTATGTCTTTGCTCACAGCGGACATATTTCATCATTTTTGACTTAGGCTTGCTTAAAGATTAATGAGTTAGTATTTCACTTTTTATTTATTTTTTTTTTGTAATAACACAATCCTTTTCCCCGTGTAAAAAGAGCGGAAGTTCCACAGACTTCTGGACTCTTTTGTTCCTATGTATCAATCTCTTGATGTGTCCTGTCTGCCTTTTGACTACCTATACAGATGTTTCTCATGTGTTTTTCCGACTTGGAGAAAGACCAAGTATTTTTGACAGTTGCGTGCTGAACAGCAATCCATGCTTGGCTACAGGTCACGTTTGCATTTTTTTTTTTTCACTTGGAGTTTCACTCAGTGTGCAAAAGACATAGAGGAACACAGAGAGCTTCGGAGACCATGAAGCTCACTGGGTAATGGTGGTGGCCTTTTATGTGTGTCACCACACTTCTGTTGCTGTGTGGATTCCACAGGGAGAGGACCGCAGAAGGATGCAGGGAATGAGTGATATCCGGAGTGCCTTCCTCAGGGCTCTTGTGGCCATAGTAGCGAGTGAAGGAGAATTCTCTGGGCCATGTGTGGTAGAAAGAATTTCTGGGAATGACTGTAGAAACACACTCCTACACACTGTTCTAGTGAATAGACTATAATTTATTAAACCATTAATCTCACGGTCAGTTCAACATGTAATTGATTACTACTTTATGCATCACATTTGCACTTTGACTGTATATTCTAACTTCAAGAAATGAGACACACTAACTAGTATTCACTTCATGAGGCCTTCACAGTGGAACATTCTAGATTCCACTCTCCATCCCTATAGGCATAATTTTTCCTTTGCTTTTGAAAACTAACAAAACAAAACAAATTGACTTGAAAATTCTGTCAAAATTGGCTTGTTAGATAGACCTTGCTCTGTTCTGTTTGAGATTAAGGGGATAATTATCAAAAGTATGATGAAATCTTCAACTTTCTTAATAATGTCTAGTTAAAAGTTATAGGCATAATTTCTGGGGAGCATCATTGGAATGCTACCCTGTATTTCAGTCTGTGGCTTTCTCTTTTATGCTGTCTTGACTGAATGTCGACCCAATGTTCTGTGCATCAGGTCTCACCACCTCTGCTTCTTCTTCTGAGCATTCACTTTCTCTCCCAGACATTCTCCTCTCTCTCTTTTTTTAACCTTGACCTATTGTTTCTGCTCATCCTTTCATTGTGGATGCATCCAGCCTTTATCATGAAGTGGGTCTGGGAGAGTTCCTGTAATGATGCACTGATCTTCTGTAGTGCCCAATTCTTTCTGCATCACTTACTCTGTGCATGCTAAGTGCTTGCTCTCAGTGATGTGACTTTACATTGTGCATGCTAAGTGCTTGCTCTCAGTGATGGGACTTGACATTGTGCATGCTAAGTGCTTGCTCTCAGTGATGGGACTTGACATTGTGCATGCTAAGTGCTTGTTCTCAGTGATATGATCATCTCCTCAGCAGCAGTCAGTGTACTTCAATAGAGACATTTCACTTCCATCACTTCCCAGTTCTATGACATTAAGTGAATTAATTAAGCTCTGTGAGTTTTGTTATTTTGATGTAAAAAGTGGGAGCACTGCCTAATTTTTGGAGTTGTTGACAATTACAGCTTGTATACTGGTTAATTCTTTAGCACAAGGCTGAGATTGTAATAGATATGTAATAAATGACAGTATTATTTAATATTGTTGTTATTTTGTTAGTATTATTTCAGGCCTTATAATCAAAGCACATTTTGAGCTTTTATTATAACACTAGCCATGTGTCAGGATCCTTCAGTCCAGCCCATCGCTGTGTCTTTGGAATCATCCTGGAACCCCATCACTTCCTGCTGGCTCTGCTCTACCAGACCTAGAACAGTCTCAGAGCTTTCGTGGACCATTTTTTCTATTCTCATTATCCGTCAGAAGAGCCTTTGGTATGTGTTCTCAAGTAGTTTTCACAGTAATGATTGGAACCATTTATTTATTTATTTTTGCATTATGTTTTAGGTTGATCTCTACATTTTTCTGAATATTAGTAGCCAAGATTTTGATAAATGAAGCACTTTTTACATACTTCAGATGACGTGTGTAAGATATGTAGAACAAAATCCTAGCCAGTCCGCAGTTCAGATGAGTGAATTATTTTGCTCAACTTACTCCACCTCCATTTCAGTGGATCTCCCCAGTGCCAGGTATTTTATAGTTCACAGGGGTGAGTCACATCTGTAAAAGTAAACTCTGCTTTTGAGTTTAGGGTTAATGAGAAATATAAAACAAAATCACTTTAATAGATACTTTATTTAAGATAGAAGTATGAATGGGCTTTTGAGAGATTGTTGACAAAGGACGGTTGAAGAGAAAAGAGAGACTAATGGGAAGACCTGCTTTGGTTCTGAGACTCAGCTCCACATGCCTCCACCATTTATGTGAGTTTCTTGCCTGCAGAGTCTTAGGTGCAGATGAGACTTGAGACAGTGTCTTTTCTCTTAATCTTCCCTTTGAAAAGTCCAATGGTCTCTGGTTTGACCTCAGGCACTTGTCTTTACTTGCAACTCACTTTAGGGATTTGGGTTTCTCTCCTGTACTGCAGACTCTACCTGCCCCTGAACTGTGACTAGGCATTGCTAGGTACTTCACTTAGGTCAAGGACTGTTTTAAAATTCAGAATGAGGTCATTTTCTCCAAGCCTTAAAATTAAGCATGTCACGGCAGGGTTGCGGGGTGCATGGATGACCAGAAGGAAGCTAGCAGATGTTCGATAAAACAGAAGAAAGTGAGAGGATCTCACCAGACTAGGCAGATAAAGTGCAAGGAAAAAGTGGGGCCCCGGGCATCATTGTGAGGTGTGGAGGAAATTGAAGGCTGTGGAGCATTAGGTACTTTGTATGTGACTTCAAGCGGCTATAAACATAGTGAAAGGGTTGAGGAGTTTCCATTGCTGGGTCTAATTTTTCTATATCATTAGTTGTCTTAGAAGGTACAGAGGTTGGTGTACTACCTGATGGACTGGGTGGCTGCAGTCCAGCCATAGAGCAGTGATTGGGGAGCTGGACCCAGACCTAGAGTATGTGCCTCCAGGGGTAGCTGTCTTGGACAGTTTAAGTATTTTCCTCTATGCTGCCAAAGCTTCAGAAAAAGAGACCTTTAAAGAGCCAAAGGTGCTAGCTTTCTCCAGGGCTCAGGTTTTCTTCAAGTCTCGTCTTTCCTCTCTTGTTAGGGCAGTGGTTCTGAGGACTTTTGGCCTTACCTGTAGGCAGCAGTAGCAATGGTGGATCTGGGTGTTTAAAGTTGCATGCCTTGAATTTGTCGTCCATAAATATCTCAACATCATCTTTCAGGAAGGTTGTCCAACATCAATCATTTGCTCTGTTCTTAACAGAGGACTGCAAGTATGCTTTACTTTGGATAGCTGTGTGTTGGGTGATAATTCATGATTGGCATGCAAAAGAATGTATAGGGGGAGCAGTTAGCATTCTGCCACAAGATCTAGGCTACACTAAATTATATAAAATTCATGTAGCACCTCTTAATTTATTATTATATGGGATTTCTTTGTTTTGAAACATGTAAGCTGAATTGCTCTTATCCTGAGCCTACTTTTTTTTAAGAAATTATTTTTATGTACTTATTTTTTTAAATAATTAAAATGAGGCCTTGTTAGATAGTCTTGGCTGGCCTGGAACCTAGTAGGTAGCCTAAAATGGTCTTGAACATGTGGCAAAGCCTTTTTCTTCAGCTGCTTAAGCCCTGAGATTGCATGAGCCACCATTGCTGGCTTTTATGTGTCTTCTGTGTCTTGTGGTGTCTTCCTTTGTTAGACACTGTCCATTGCTGATGATGTCTTCACTTCCTTTCTATAATGTTATGTTTTCCTCTTGGGCCAGGAAAACGGGCAATGAAAACCCTCATAATGACATCATATAATTTATTGTGTAGTTTCTATGTGCCATACATGTTAGCATCTTTGACATCTTATTTCTGGTGTTGGAGCTCTGTTTACAGCTTTACTGAGCTATAATTGACAAGCAGAAGCTTTGTGTATTCAAGGCACACAGTGTGATGCTTGATATATATCAAACATATATATGCTTACTCTGTGAAATAATTACATGAAGCAAGTTATCTAATGTATTTATCACCAAATAGTTACCTTGTTAGTGTCAGTTTTTTTTGGAGCTGAGAACATGTAAGGTGGATTCTGAGCAGATTTTACCTACATAGGGAATGAGCATTTTCTCTTCAGTCCTGGAACTTAGCCTAGAACTCACCAGTTTAGAACTGCAAGCTTCTCCTCTGCACTAATGTCTCCCGATCTGTGCCCCTTCCCTGACTCCTGGTAACTGCTTCTACTTCATATTTCTATTAATTTGACTTAAAACGTTTAACATGGATGTGAGATCATGCAATATTTGCCCTCTGCACAGAGCTTGTTTAGTTTGGTATCTTTCCTTTATTCATGCTGCTTCTGATGGCAGGACTTCCTTTCTCTCCAGACATGTGTGGGTGATGTTTGGGTTGCATTTCCTGATAACTGTGATGCGTTTTTTCGTGTGTATCTTTTCATACTTCTAACTACCCTGAGGAAAAGTTCCTTTCCAGGTCCTTGTCTATTTTTTAAAAATAAACTTTCATTTTTCTTGCATAGTAGTATATTCCTCTTGTGATTTGGAGATTAAGCCCTTGTCACATATGATTTGCAAATACCTTTTCTTGCCCCCCTTCCCTGTTGTCTAGACCCCCCTTCCCTATTGTCTAGACCCCCTTCCCTGTTGTCTAGACCTCCCTTCCCTGTTGTCTAGACCCCCTTCCCTGTTGTCTAGACCCTCCTTCCCTGTTGTCTAGACCCCCCTTCCCTGTTGTCTAGACCCCCTTCCCTGTTGTCTAGCCCCCCCTTCCCTATTGTCTAGACCCCCTTCCCTGTTGTCTAGACCCCCTTCCCTGTTGTCTAGACTCCCTTCCATGTTATCTAGACCCCCCTTCCCTGTTGTCTAGACTCCCTTCCCTGTTGTCTAGACCCCCTTCCCTGTTGTCTAGACTCCCTTCCCTGTTATCTAGACCTCCCTTCCCTGTTGTCTAGACTCCCTTCCCTGTTGTCTAGACCCCCTTCCCTGTTGTCTAGACCCCTTCTCTGTTCTCTAGACCCCTCCTCTCTGTTTTCTAGACCCCCCCTTCTCTGTTCTCTGACCCCACTTCTTATTTAGTTTTCTTTTGCTGGTTAGCATTTTTTGGTTTCACAAGTACACTTATCTATGTTTTTTTTATTTATTTTGGTTTTTTTTTTGCTTATGTTTTTGGCATTTTTTAAAAAAAGTCCTTGCAAAGGCCAGTGTCCTGACCTCTTTAATGTTCTAGGATCCAGTGTCCTGACCTCTCTGATGTGGCAGGATCCAGTGTCCTGACCTCTCTGATGTTGTAGGATCCAGTGTCCTGACCTCTCTGATGTTGTAGGATCCAGTGTCCTGACCTCTCTGATGTTGTAGGATCCAGTGTCCTGACCTCTCTGATGTTGTAGGATCCAGTGTCCTGACCTCTCTGATGTTGTAGGATCCAGTGTCCTGACCTCTCTGATGTTGTAGGATCCAGTGTCCTGACCTCTCCGATGTTGTAGGAACAGTGTCCTGACCTCTCCGATGTTCTAGGACTCCTGTAGGCTTATGTCTAAACCTATGTTAAGGAGATTAGGTCTATGATAAGGACTGAATTCCTTCTTTCCTTTCTTCTCTTTTCTTTCTCAGATTGCATGTGGGTATACAGTGCCCCCAACTCTGTTTATTGAGGACCATCCTTGGCCATTATTCATTCTGTTTTTTGAAGACCTATAGCAGTACTTTCTTATCAGACTCTCTTCAGATTGCCAGCTCCCAAATAATGACAGGAAAACCTATTATTAATCATGAAAGCTTGGCCTTAGCTTAGGCTTGTATCAATTAGTTTTTATAACTTAAATTAACCCATTTATATTAATCTACATTCTACCATGTGGCGTTACCTCTTGTCTATCTTGTACCTCATGTTTCCTTTTCTTGTTAGGCTGGCTACTCTGCCTTTCTTTTTCCCAGAGTTCTCTCTGCCAGGAAGTCCTGCCTATATCTCCTGGCTAGCTAGTGGCTCTTCAGTTTGTTAGTACACCAATCACAGCAATACATCTTCATAGAGTGTAAAATATCCCACAATAAAGATCATCTTTTCCCATTATGCCTTCTGTTTTTTGAGGACCATTTTCTTCCTATTATGCATTCTTGGTGTCTTTGCTGAAGATAAATTAGTAGTCTTAAAGCTTTTTACAATTATACTTACTTTGCAAATTAACTGATGTTCCTGGCTTATCATTAACTTTTTATAGTCACCAAAATCATTAGGGCCATAGTAAAAATAGAGTTAAAACCTTGGCTGAAAACCTGAGAATGTTCCTTGTAAAACTTTGTATGCCTTACATACAGAGACAGAGCATTTGCTTCAGCCTCTTGCCAGGTCTTTGCTGGAACAGATGGATGGGGCTGCCAGGGTAGCTACCTGATTGACTATGTTTCTGAATGCGTGCTCCTAGCAGGAACACATTAAAGACCACATACAAATAATTTAATGAATAAGATTAAATAAAATGAAATACAAAACACAGACCAGTAAAACAAGTAATTGCTGCAAAGGAAGTGGAGCATTGGGAGAAAACTTTTCAAGCAGCATTAACACGTTTCCAGCCTGGTTAGCTTGTGTCAGTCACAGTGGGCTACAGTATTGTGTAGTGGTAAACACTATCAGCTTGCTTTCTCTGGAATCTCTTAGGCAGCATGTGATCCTTTTGAAAATTGCCCAGCTATATGATTGTTCTTCAGGTAGACTAAGACTATCACTTATTTCTATACAACTTAATTTTTTTCTTAGCAAAGTCACTATAGAGTTTATATTTATTACACATAAAAATATCACTGATGTCCAGGTAATATGGAATAGTCCCCATAGTACTTAACCATACTTGTTAAGTTTGGGTGGAAATAACAAACTAGAGGTCTGACCTTTTATTTATTCTTTAATAAGTGGCTTTTATCTGGTATAGTTAGTTATTCCCTGTATAATAGGTTATAAGGTATATTAATCACATAAACAGAACATGCAGAGTTATACTATTCAGTCTTAGATTAGGGGCTGTGTACTATCATGGGAATTGTCATCTCATCTTAGTGTAGTTTAAGACGTATTAATACCAAGACCGAAATATTGACAGTGGAAGACATCTTCAAAGGCAATTTGTAGGGTAACCAGGAACTGTTACCTTTCAGCAGTAATGCTTTCACTCTCAATACTGTTTGTCACTGTGCTTTATACAAAACTAGTACCTAAAACCAGTGTGTGGATTTGATATAAAACCAGTATGTGTATGTGTGTGACTGCATGTGTGTGCATCATGTGTTTGTGTGAGCATGCATGAGTGCATATGCATTTATGTATGCATGCTTGTATTCTAGTGTGTTGTATGAATTCACAGCTTGTTGCATGCTTTGCATGTACTCTACTTTTGATTGATTTCCCTGGATCCCTGTGGACTGTTTGATGTCTAAGTCATATGAAAGCATGAGATAGACATATGACAATGAGAAGTAGTTCCCTGGAGAACTAGTTTTGTTGTATGTCAGATTTTCAGGAAAAACGTATCTTAAAATTATGATTGTTCTTAGAGATTACTTTGAAATTGGCGGTTTGGACATATAATATATAAAAAGAAGTGTTATTAAAAGTATGAACACATGATGAATATAAAATGAATATACAGTGAAAGTTTAAACATCTTATGAATATAAAAATTGGGGTATTATATATGTATTGATATTACTAACCTGATATTTTCAGTGGGTTGTAATTTAAAATTGAAACTACCTTGAGGTTGCCTTGGAGGGTAAAGATTTTTAACTGTAATATATTTGAAGAGGCTAGTGATTATTAAACATTACCATTTTATCAAAAATAAGGTATCTAATTTTTTCTAATCCTTCTTTAGGTCGAGATTTAATTTGTATCCAGTCTATGGATGGGATGCTGATGGTGTTTGAGCAGGAAAGCTTTGCTTTCGGCAGGTTCCTCCCAGGGTCTCTTCTGCCTGGCCCTCTTGCTTACAGTCCTCGCACAGACTCCTTCATCACTGTCTCCTCCTGCAGACAAGTGGAGAGTTACAAGTGAGTCTGTGTATTATCTTTGGAACCATGTTATTGTGCTTGTTTGTTACTGATGGACCATTTCCCGGGAAAACCTTGTATACTGCAAATGAAGGAGAGACAGGCTTCTTTGCTAAAATTTAATTGGGATGGTTCAGAGCGCATCATCAGTGTAAGGAGAGAATTCAGAAGGTGGTGTGGCACACTCACTCTAGGAATTCCAGTAGACACAGTTCTTAGTCTGAACCTTAAGTTTGCTACTCACTGCTGCTGGGTGGTCGGTGTCCTTAGGAGAAAACAATGTGAGCATTGACCAGTTCATTATAAAGATTAAGTGTGTTCCAGCCTACCACCAATAGAAAATGCTCAATATTACTATGACTACTCTCTGATATGATGACAATAAAGTGGCTGGGTGTGGTGCCTCATGTCTTTAATCTGAGCATTTAGGAGGCAGAGGTGGGTGGGTATCTGTGAATTTGAGGCCAACATTGCCTACATTGTGAGTTACAGCTGGGCTACATAGTGAGAACTTGCTTAACAAAACAAAACAAAAAAATCATAAGCAACAGCAGACAGACAGATAATAAAATGTAATAGTGAGTGAAAAAAGTCAGCTATAAATTTGCATGTGTGGAATGATTTTATAAAAATAAAGAGTGCGTAAGGCATTTGTAAAGTATTTGGAAAGAGATATAATTATTGTAGTAATTGTTAATGATTTTACAAAAGGACAGTTCCTTGTAAATAAGATGTGGAAGTTACTCCATGAACATAGTGTGTACTTTTGCTAGAAATTCTTACAGATCTTCCTAAGTTTTATTTGAGAAAAAGACTTTTCTTCTCCACCAGATAAATATTCGTAACAATTATTCTTGGTAGAGAGAATGAAGAAAGAATGTAGAAATCTGTTCTGGGAGCAGAAATAGAATTGGTTTCAAATATCTTTAGCTACTTAATATATTACCTTTTTATTTTTTATGTGCATATATGTGCCCATGTGGGTTTATGTGTATCACATGTGTGCAGGTGCCTTTGAGACCAAAGGAGGCTATCAGGTCCCCTGAAACTGAAGTCAGAGGTGATTGTGAACTACTGGATGTGGGTGCTGGGAGTCTATCTGAGTTTGCTCTTCACTGCTAAGCTGGCCAGCTCTCCAACTCTTTTCAATGGTGATATTTAGAACTTTACATGCCATATCTTGCTGATACTGCTTTTTTGGCCGCATTGTGTTTCCCAAGGTGGGAAGAAAACATAAATCTCTTGGGCAGCGGCCATTCAGGTTTTGTTTTTATTTTAGAGTTATGTACAGTCAGCTGGGCATTTTCCCCCTTTGTAAGCCGAAGTCTTTTGTTTGGGAAGGGTCGGCAGTGCTGAAAACAAGCAAATATTTGCAAGTGAGCAGAGGCTGATGGAAGTGGCAGATCTCCTGTCTTCCTGTAGCTCCTCTGGCTTTTGCTTGGAGAAAATGAACTGTGGTGTTGCCTCTGGAAATAAGTAAAAATCTTTTGTTAGAGAAGTTAAGAAAAGTAACTGTGTAATTTATTTATGACTGACAAAACTTAGTCGTTACTGTGGCCGCCATCTGCTTTCAGCTTCCACTTGGTCTAGTCCTTCTCTTCTGCCAAGCAACTCTACACAAGGGGTACAGTGCATGGATCTGAGCTCATTGTGTGTGTGTGTGTGTGTGTGTGTGTGTGTGTGTGTGTGTGTGTGTGTTAGTGTTTCTTTGCTCCATGACCAAGAAGCAAGTTGGGCAGGAAAGGGTTTATATAGTTTACACTTCCACATTGTTGTTCATCATCAAAGGAAGTCAGGACAGGAACTAGAAGTGGATTCACCCCCTTCAAAGTAAGCAGAAGATCCCTGACAGGTGTGACCTCTATATAGATTACAGTTCCTGCCACATAAGTCAAGCTGACAAGCAAGAGTAGCCACCTCCAGGCGTGTTCTCTAGCTTCAAATGACTCCAGTTAGGGTGTCAAGTTGATGGAGAGCAGCCAGCAGTGGCAGGGAGTTATTCTGCAGTAGCTCTGGGAGAGAGCCTATGAGGAGGCAACAGCTACATTTCCCTAATGTGTGAGGTTAATATCACAGAAGTCTTGTTTCAGCTCTGATAGTTCTCCAACGTAGTGATCCATTTAACTTATTTCCATTTAGGACTAAAACCCCACATACTTTATCCATTATGAAGTTCATTTATAACGGTAAAAATGCATGAGACACAGGACAATTGGGAAGATTTATAACATTAAGTGCTGTAATGTATGTATGCATGCTTTCAAGTTTAATAGATTGAATTAAATGATAGTCACCAGGGAAATTTAGGAAGGAGAAATGCAAACTCCTGGTTCCTTTCTCCTGAGGCCTCATTAAGCCTGTCCACAGTCAGTTAATAGAATGTAACTGGCTAATAGAATGGCCTTGCAAGATAATTCACCTTCATTTTGATAGTGATATTTAACTACTTTAAAGTTAATTATATTTATATAGGAACATATAGGGGCTTGGCCTCAAGCTTTAGTGTGTAGATCTCTCCTGGCTAGTCCGACATTTACACATGTTTTAATATAATAGGCTTGTGGATAAGACACAGAACTCATCCTTGTCAATATAAATGACAAGTGATTGTAACTTGGAATCGAATGTTCTTTTCTTTCTCCTTCCTCCCTCCCTCCCTCTTTCTTTTCCTCCCTCCCTCCCTTCGCCCCCCCTCTCTTTTGAGGCAGGATCTGGCTCTCTAGCTCATGCTGAGTGAACCCTCAGTATAATCCTCCTGCCTCAGCTTCTAATCTAGGATTGCAGACATGTACTATCAGGCCTGGCTTGCTCTCTTGCATTTATGTATGTATAATTTTTAAAAAATATTTATTTTTTATTTTATGTGAATTGGTGTTTTTCCTGCATGTATAACTGTGTCAGGGTGTCAGAACTTGGAATTACAGACAGTTGTTAGCTGCCATGTGGATGCTGGGAATCGAACTCAGGTCCTCTGGAAGAGCAGTCAGTGCTCTTAACCACTGAGATATCTCTCCAGTCCCCGCATGAATGTATTTTTGTCTGGGTGTGGACACATGTTTAGGGCAGGGCATTTGTGGTATGGTCCAAGCCTGGATATCAGAGACACCTTGGGGAGCTGGTTGAAAACAAGCTCAAACTCAGGTCTCTGGACAGTTCATTCACCTGCTGGGCCACCTCACTAGCCTGCTGTACTTTTTTTTAAATCTATTTTTATATTTTTATTGTATAAGTGTTATTACTAACTATCTCTTTTGCTTAAATTAACCCATAATTCTTAACTATGTTTAACCACATGGCTTGGTACCTTTGCTCAGCACAACATTATTATCTTCTTTCTTCTGCATCTGGCTAGTGATTGCTGCTCTGCTTTTTTTTTTTTTTTTTTTTTTTAAACCAGAATTCTCCTGTTCTCCTAGTCTGGTTGCCACACCTTTACTTCCTTACTTATTGACTGTGGAAGTGTCAATGTCCTGGAACTAATTCTTTATAAGTTCTCAAGGGCAATTCTATTGAACTGTGTGCACTTCATAATCTAGCCTCATTTACCTCTGTGATTGTGGACTTTCACATTTGGAAAGGAGTTTTAAAATATCCCTTTTATAGTTTCTAGAAAAAGACTTTCTCAAGGGCTTTCTCTATCCCATATGTTGTTAAAGGCACTAGACAGGCAGAGTCAAAGACCAGCTTCTTGACTTGAGGCAGTGCTCAGACAGGTGTGTCTGGCATCTGCAGTGTGCTGTGCTCCAGGCCACTGCACAGCTTTCCATGGGGGGAATTGACAAGGCTGGGAGCCCTCTATAGGAAGCCTACTAGAGGAAGTGTATCAGCCACGTGTCTAAGTTTACTTCCCTAGACTCCTGCAGACACTCCTAAATAAACAAAAGACCATTAAAGGCTTATCAGTCAGGGGCTTCAGAGTCAATCTAACCTAGTCGGAATGGCTGTCACCAAGAAAGTCAGCGACAAATGCTGGTGAAGATGTAGGAAAAGAGGGACCAATGTTCATGTCTGGTGAGAGTTTAAACTTGTGTAGCCCCTATGGAAATTATTATGAGAATGCCTTTAAAAATTAAAATGGTACAACTCTGGGTCTATGTCTGAAAGGCTCCTGAATGGACATAGCACGAGATACTTGCACTCGGTGTTTATGGCTGCCTTATTCCTGCAGTCAGGAAGCAGAGCCAAACTAGTGTCCAGCAACAAAGAACCTTGAAGAGCTGCTGCCTGCACAGTGGCACTTGATGCAGCCATAGAAAAGGAAAGCAGAAAATCTGCAAGAAAACTGATGCAATAGAAATAATCATGTTAAACAAAATAAACCAAACTCAGAAAGATGAATACCAGGTTTTGTCTCATCTATGGAGCCTAGATTTTTTTTAAAGTGTGTGTTTGTAATGTTTGTATGTTATAAGTGTTTGTAGGGGACAGAAGTAGAGAGGGAGAAGGGGACCTAAGGGAGGGACTAGCCACTGCCATGACGTATATACAGCAAGAGAGCAGAAGCTGAGGCTCACTGAAGAAGACAGGGAGGTGGAGATGGGAGGTGGCATGGGGGGGCAGTGGGAATGGGAATTAATGAGAACCAAGTCTAATAATATAAATGAAGATGTCATATCGTCCTAGTGAGGGTTTCTATTGCTGTAAAGAGATACCATGACCACAACTTGTTTTTTTATATAAAATTATTTTTTGCCATTTTTTAACTATTCCAACCACAGTTCCTCTTTCCTCTCCTCCCACTCATCTCCAGCTTCCCCTCCCACCCACTTTTCAAAGGCCTTCTCCTCAAGGCCTCCCATGGAAGTCAACAAAGTTGAAGTAGGACTAAGCCTCTTCCTCTGTGTAAAGGCTGAGCAAGGTATCCCTCTATAGAGAATGGGCTCTAAAAAGCCAGTTTATGCACTAGGGATGAATCTTGGTCCCATCCCAGAGGCTCCACAAACTGTCCAAGCCATACAACTTTTACAAAAGAAAATATTTAATGAGAGCTGGCTTACAGTTCAGAGGTTCTGTCCATTATCATCATGGCAGGATGCAAGGCAGCATGGAGGCAGACATGGTGCTAGAGAAGGAGCTGAGAGTTCTACATCTGGATCCACAGGCAACAGGAAATGAACTGTGATACTGGGTGTGGCTTGAGCATATATGAGCCTCAGTATCCACCACCATAGTGACATGTGTCCTCCAACAAGGCCACACCTATTTCATCAAGGCCATACTTTCTAATAGAGTCACACCCTATGGGCCAAGCACTCAAATTCATAGGTCTGTGGGGGTTATACCTATTCAAACCACCACACATATGGAACTCGTTTCTTTGTATGCTAACCCAAAAAATACATAAAACAATGTTTTTCTCTTTTAAGGTTTAAAACAATGAATAGTTTTAAGCAGAAATACACAGGGTGTGTTTGCGTTAAGGCAAATGCCTCAAAGCATGCATTGATGGAGATTGTTGACTGACTTCCTTAACTCTGAGGCTCTGGCTGAGGGAGGCTTTGCTCTCGTCTCCCCTTCTTGCTGTGACTGGTCTCTCTTATGCTCTGCCTTTCTTCTCTGCTCATGAGCACATGTCTGGAAGCCGTCCTGCTTTCCCTACTTCTTCCTTCCCAGTAAGGCCTTGTTCAGGGATCCCATTAGCCTCTTAGCACACCATGCTTTTACCCACATTGGTTTTTGTTCTTGGTTGGGCTCAGTGGTCCTTAGTGGCAGGAATCATGTATCCTTTGAAGTCCCAGCTCACTCCCTTGCTGATACTATATGTTTCACAGGTACTTTATGGAGAAATGTAAAGAAATGTATATTTAGAAAGCTTCTATTTTGTTTCTGGCATCTTTTAATAAAGATGATTTTTTTGAAACAATAAGACATCACAACACTCTACACAGTTTCTAGTTAAGTTGACCAAAATTGCCTGATCAATTGAGGGGACAACTATGTCTCATCAGAAGTAAATGACTTGGGGAGCTGACTTCTGTAGTCTGTTTTACAACAATTCATATTTTAGTGTGATACGGCAGGACACTAACTCATGTGCTGGCATTTGCAACTGGTGTTCTATGGATCATTTGTGGATACTGGATCAAAAATACCACCAATGCACCCAAGCTTGCTGTGTCTGTGATCAGCACTGCTCACTTCTGAGCTGACACTCTTTCACAATATCTCCCTGCCCTAGGCCTGCAGTCTCAAAGGCAAGTTTGTTCTTTAGTTTTTTTACCACTGAGTTCTTGAATGATAGGAAAAAGATACTTTCTTTGTTTCAGATTCTCCAAGTCTACTTGGAATTATTGGGCTCTGTGCATATTCTTGGTCTCAGTTAAGAAAGAGTAAGGAAGAACCATCAGAGAGATGCTGTTAGGGTTGGTCATCATCTAAATTACTGCCAGCTATATTCAAGTAATACACTACTCTTCCTGACTTCAAGGAAGAGAATGGGTCTGGTTTAGAAATCAGGATTCAGTGTTGGTGTCTTTGCTTGCTGTCTAGATGTTAATGAGGCTACTTTAGGGGCTCACTTAATCCTCAGATGAAATAATAACTCTTTATAGCTATATAAAAAACTTCAAAGGGATCAAGGAGCTTTTGATTTTTGCAATAATCTCATTAATATTCATGTCATCCTCTGCTAGATAGGACACTGCAGGAAATAAACTACCTGTGTAATTACTTGTCTGAGGGTTGATTTATTAGTAGGACCAGCTCTGAGATTTCTGGTCATAACTGCATACTATTTCTGCCCCCTGAAACTGGCAAAAGGAAAATAGCCCGTATTTGGAGCTTGGAATGTGAAATCTGATTTTTTTGTCACCTTTGGAAACTTTGTGGTTGAAGGTCAGTTCAAGGTTAAGGTGTAGACATTTGCTGCAGCTGCACAATTTAAAGCTTGCTGTTGCTAAACTCACATCCTCTCCTTTCTACCTGTAAGCCTTCTCTGGAATGACTCATCATTCTACTCTGCCATGCCCTTCCCCTAAACTGCCATGGCCTCCTTCTCACGCCTTCACAAGCACTGCTTTCTTCTCTGTGATACATTTTCCTTTTTGCCAGTTTTACTCGGTCTTCAGTACCAGCTTTCATTTCCTGAAAACCCAGGAGCCCATTGACTTGATTATGCTGTATGACTTGTGTTCCACTGACATTGTGCATCCTGTCTATGAGCCCAGAGCATCCTGAGATACTCTTAGTTGTTGGACTATGACCAGAACAGCAAGTTCGAAAACTCCTAATGAGTCAGATCATGTATGTTTTTTTATTGTCAATTTTTGTTATAGTTCCTTTTTAGTATATTTACAGAAGGAACAAAATTCATATATGTTTAGCTTTCATAGTATATAAGCTCATTGTTATTGTACTTGATTATAAATTTCATAGAATAATAATGAAATTATTAAATATAAAGCTGCAAAATATTCCCTTTTTCCTATTAAAGCATACGTTGTATTGTTCTTCTAGAACTAAGATGAAAATTTAAAAGCAGATATATTCAGGCAATTCTTACTGCCTAAGACAAAGGTGTCTGAGAATGGCAAGCTTCTGTCTCCTGTCAAATTTCTCTTAATTTGTAGCCATTTTGGTGTCCTGCTGAGATTCAAGGTTAATGTTTGTTGTTAGGAAGGAGACATTGCTCATTGAATTGAGATGATGTAGAGTTGGTATATGCTGTAGTCTGTTTTGTGTCCTAGAACATAATATCAAAGAGTTGGTGGTTTATAAAGAATAGAGATTTCTCTCTTCTGGTTCTAGTCACAGGGAAGTCAGAGATCATATACTGGTACCTGGTGAGGGTCTTCTTGTGTCTTGGTGGAAATGCACAGGAATATAGCTAAGAAAAGACTGGAGATGAATCTTTCGGTCCTAAAGGCTTTAGTAACTGGCTAATTGTCCGTTACTGTTATAGAATATCCTGACAAAAGCAGCTAAGAGGAGAAAGGGGTTTATTTTGATTTATAGTTCCAGAGGGATAAAGTTCATTGATGACAGGTAAGGAAGGCCTGGCAACAGGAAGCTGGCTGATCACATCTTCATCCACACAGGGGAAGCAGAGACTGAGAGAACAGGAAGTGTGGCTATGCTATAAAACCTCAAAGTCTGTGGCATACTTTATCCAACCAGACTCCAACTTGCAAAGGGCTCACAGGCTTCTGAAATAGCATCACCAGCTGAGGACCAGGTATGAGACACATGGACCCATGGGAAGATTTATCAGTCAAACCAACATACTGGCTGTAGATCCACTCACAAGAGCGATGATCATCCATTGGGCTTCTTTTTCCAAGCATGTAACATTTGGGAGTGAGTCTCTAACTCATGACTTGGGGGACACATTCAAACCATAGCATGTATGATATTTCAATAGCTATACATTTCTGTTCTGGGACTGAGCCCTTGTGTTGTATGTGCTGCTGAGCTGGCACGTTCACACATGTTTAGACCCTCGACACTGTCTTCCTTCAGGCTGCTAGGCCCACAGTCTCAGACATTCTTTGTCTTAGTTGATAGGGATTGTCTGAATATATCTGTTTTATAAGTTTTGTTCTAGCCCTGGAAGAATAATACAAGTAATTGTGATTCAATAGTAAGGAAAAGAATCTGTTTGAAGTTTTTTATTTATAGTAGATAATGATTATAAAAATCTTATTATTTAATGGGAAATAAGGGAACTTAAACTTTATTGAATAACTTTACATATTGAGTGATATTATACATTTTTTTGTTTTGTTTTTTTGAGACAGGGTTTCTCTGTGTAGCCTTGGCTGATATGAAACTAGCTCTGTAGACCAGGCCGGCCTTGAACTCACAGATATCCACCTGCCTCTGCCTCCCAAGTGCTAGGGTTAAAGCATATGCCACCACCACCCTGCCTTTTTTCCAATGATTTATTTATTTTTTATGTGTATTTGTGTTTTTCTGCATGTATGTCTGTGTGAGGGATCCCCAGGAGCTGGAGTTATAGACAGTTGTGAGCTGCCATGTGGGTGCTGGGGATTGAACTTGGGGCCTCTGGAGGAATAGCCAGTTCTCTTAACTACTGAGCCATCTTTCCAGCTCCATATGAATTGTTTTAACGAATGGCTTGAACTAAATGTTATCATTGAAATGGAAACTGTAACATATTTGTAGATAATTTATAATGTCCATTATTGAGAATGTATCAAATATCCTGTGAGTCACTGATTTCTGTCTTGATAAATCTATATCTGTCTCATTGTCTTTCAACCCTCTTATCAATAATTGGGAATCTAATATAGCTTGAGCATTCTTAATGTGAAACTCTTGGTTATCGAAAACACTTGGAACACTGACATCATGCTCAAAAGGGTTGGCTTTTGGAGCACTTTGGAATGTTTACGTCATGTTGGTAGGCTGTAAAGAGTGCGTACAAGCCTCCTTTGAACTCTGAAACACCTTAGTCCTAAGCATTTTGGATGAAGAATAAGCAGCATGTACATGCTATATGCTATACTAGGCCTGTTGTGACAGTTTGATTTTAAATTCTTCTTATAAGTTAGCAATAACTTTTAATTTCATAGCTGAGAAGCTATAATGGAGTGAGCAACTTGGCAAAATTTACTGACAGTACATAGTTTGACTGAATACTTTAAATATAATACTTCTATAGAGTAGGTATGAATAATTTTTTCAACACTGACTATTCTTCATCATTTACATTCTTTCTTGGATGTGATATTTAGGTGCTAGACTGTCTCACCAGCTATTTGCTCCATGCAGTTCTCCAGAGGGCCTCAATAGTGCTGGGTTCACAGTAGTGACATGCGGATGTCATTTATCATCATGATTATCCATATTGTGTGTCATAAGAAAACTCATTAATTTAATTAAGATATGTGGTCTTAGAACTAAAGAAAATATTTTTTACAATGTTTATGAGTTATGTGCTTCTGAAGTGTAAAGTGATTTTTACATTAAAAATGATGTCATGTATCCTTAACTGTTTCTTTCAAACAGGTACCAAGTGCTTGCCTTTGCCACAGATGCGGATAAGAAGCAGGAGACCGAACAGCAAAAACTTGGTTCTGGAAAAAGACTAGTTGTAAGGCCTTTAATATATAAAAATTTTAATAATGACGTGCATGATCATATTTGTTAGAGGATTCCTGGAGGAAAATAAGATATATTTTGATAAGTTTTCTTACACAGTTCTTTGTGTGTGTGTGTGTGTGTGTGTAGCCCAGGCTAGCCTCGAACTCATGATCCTCCCACCTCTGCCTCCTTCAGTAAATCCTACCGGCGTGCGCCGCCACAATGACCAAGATCGAATTGGCTGTTGTTGAGCTGTGGAACATTGTCTATTATAAAGTTCAAAAACCTTTAAACACCTTTTTACCCTTTTTACCTTTGTAAAATTTCTATTTTTACACCCCCCACCCAGACTTTAAAATCTTTATTTTCCACTGAACTAGAAACTCTGCAAAAATATATATACACACATATATGTATATATATATGGTTAATACTAAACAGGTTGTATGTGTGTGCTTTTACACACACACACACACACACACACACACACACACACACCAGGACTTTGAGAGGGAGCAAGGGTGTATATAGCATATGGGAGGGGTTGGAAGGAAATGTGGGGGACAGTGACAGGATGCACATATGTGAAATTAAAATAAAAACGTGCATTTCTAGGTGCATATGATAACCTAAGTTAAATCAAGATGAAGCAAATATTTTTTTTACTTTTTAATTGAAAATATATATATTTTTAAACTTTATTGATTTATTTATTTGCCTTGGTGTTTGCCTGGAACTGGAACTACAGACAGTTGTTAGCTGCCATGTGGGTGCTGGAATCGAACCCGGGTCCTCTGGAAGAGCAGATGGTGCTCCTAACTGCTGAGCCTTTTAGTAATATATCTGATTATGGCTTCTCCTCCTCCACTCCTCCCAGATCCTCCCCACTTTCCAGCTACCCTAATTCACATCTTTATCTCTTGTGAGAAATCCAAGAATAGTAGCAATAATAAAATAAATAAGATAAAATAAACAGGACAGAATAAACAAACAGAAAAAAAGCCATTGTAACAACACAAGAAACCCATGAAGACAAATTGGAACCCATAATATATAATCAGAATATCTGTAAAGTGAGGAAAAAAAGCTCAGACAGTGCGTAATGAGACAAAACTACCTCCAGAATTGGTACTGAGTTTGTTTTCTGCTGGCCTCTACTATTGGACCTGGAGCCTGGCCTTAACTGTGGTTTATACACCCAGTGAAACTCCAGTGGAGAATCCAGATTTTCTTTTCCTTTTTGATGGTTTGTCTGTTGGAAACCGCGTCTGGGTTAGGGATAGGGGCTTGTATCTGCTTCCCTCCTCAGCACTGGGACCCTATCTGGCTCAGCCTGTGCAGGCCCCTGCATGCTTGTGGCTCAGGCCTGTGCAGGCCCCTGCATACTTGTGGCTCAGGCCTGTGCAGACCCCTGCATGCTTGTGGCTCAGGCCTGTGCAGGCCCCTGCATGCTGTGGCTCAGGCCTGTGCAGGCCCCTGCATGCTTGTGGCTCAGGCCTGTGCCGGCCCCTGCATGCTTGTGGCTCAGGCCTGTGCAGGGCCCTGCATGCTTGTGGCTCAGGCCTGTGCCGGCCCCTGCATGCTTGTGGCTCAGGCCTGTGCAGGCCCCTGCACGCTGTGGCTCAGGCCTGTGCAGGCCCCTGCACGCTGTGGCTCAGGCCTGTGCAGGGCCCTGCATGCTTGTGGCTCAGGCCTGTGCCGGCCCCTGCACGCTGTGGCTCAGGCCTGTGCAGGCCCCTGCACGCTGTGGCTCAGGCCTGTGCAGGCCCCTGCACGCTGTGGCTCAGGCCTGTGCAGGCCCCTGCACGCTGTGGCTCAGGCCTGTGCAGGGCCCTGCATGCTTGTGGCTCAGGCCTGTGCAGGCCCCTGCATGCTTGTGGCTCAGGCCTGTGCAGGCCCCTGCACGCTGTGGCTCAGGCCTGTGCAGGCCCCTGCACGCTGTGGCTCAGGCCTGTGCAGGCCCCTGCATGCTGCCAGTTTGGGTTCATGTGTGTCAGTCCTGCTCTGTTTGGATGGCTTTGTTTCCTAGGAGTGCTCCTGCTCTCTGACTCTCACCCTCTGCCTCCTCTTCCATGGTGTTCTCTGAGCCCTGATGGAAACATCCCATTTAGAACTTAGTGTTCCAAGGTCTCTTTCTCTGCATGTTTCCAGTTGTGGTTATCTGTGTCTGTTCCTATCTGCTGCAGTGGGAAGGTTCTTTGATGATGGAGACACTGATTCAGGAATACAGCAGAAGTCATTAGGAATCATTTGACTGCTGTGTTCCTTTTTTTTTTTTTAAGATTTATTTATTTATTATGTATACAGTATACAGAAGAGGGCACCATATGTCATCATAGATGGTTATGAGCCACCATGTGGTTGTTGGGAATTGATCTCAGGACCTCCAGAAGAACAGTCAGTGCTCCTAACCTCTGAGCCATCTCTCCAGTCCGATTGCTGTGTTCTTTAGCAGAAGTGGTATAAAAACAGCTTTTAAAATTAATGTGTTCACACATGTATATATGTTCTAGTCACACTTACCTTTCCAGCCTCATCTGCCTATTAGCTGTATTAGCCCCTGCTTCTTACACCACATATTTTTACCTTATTCTCATGTTCTGTAAAAATACCTTTAAAAAATAGATTTTACACATCTGTCTGTCTGTCTATCTGTCTGTCTATCTACCTATTTATATTTGCTGTGTTTCTCTGTGGCCAGACCCATATGTGCCTAAGTGTATATGTATGTGTGTACGTGCATGCGTGTGTGTGTGTGTGTGTGTGTGTGTGTGTGTGTGTGTATCTGCCAGTGGACAGCTTACTGAGTTGGTTCTCTCCTATCATGTTCTGGGAATTGATTACATATCTTCATACTTGGCAGCAAGCTTCTTTATCTGAGCTATTTTGCTGACCCAGAAAAACATCTCTGTACATATGAAAGTTATGTGCATTATATTTTTCTGTTCATGTGAGTTTTTCTTGGGTTAATTTTTAGTTTTTTTCTCCTGCACTTACTTTGAGCAGCTCAGCTGCTGACGTCTTTCCCCCTTCCCTTCCTCTCCTCCTTCCCTTCCTCTCCTCCTTCCCTTCCTCTCCTCCTTCCCTT
>PVIH01022812.1:0-26294 GCA_004025045.1 Sigmodon hispidus | reverse complement strand
AAACCAGCCAGCGCGGTGAGATTGTGGGAAATACTTTTTCTGGTTACTGTGTGTACACTCATGGCAAGGTAAGCTTCCCTATCCTGTTCTCTATCCCTGCCAACCACTTGCCTTTTTTGTTACACCTGCCGTTGTTCCTCTAGCACGTCTTCTTCCTTTTATGCTGTAACTGTTACAAAGTCAGCGTTTGTGTCTATCTTTATTCTCATGGCCTGGCATAGGGTTTGAAGCATCATGGGAATTAGGTCAATGTTAAAGTACTGATTACTAGAAATCTGATGTCTGTGAAGCTGCCAGGACAGACATGGGCAAACATCTGCTTTCTCCCTAGAGATGGTGAAAACTAATCACATTCCGTACAGCTCTTGCTTCCTCTCCATCAATGTCAATTCTAAGTTATTTAATAAAACCCCAAGTACGGATTGATTCGAAACACTCAGGATATCACACACAAGTATGTATTGATTGCACTCTAGCATTTTGGACACAGTAAAGTAAATATAGAGGTTACTGACATTAAGTTTTCAAAAAACAAAGGCCCAGCTGGTACTATCAGGGACTTTCTGAAGGGTTAAGCCCTTTTAAAATTATGAAACAGTTGTCTGTTTTTCTTTCCTCTCCTCCTCTGTCCACTCCTTTTAAAAATCATCTTGGACAATTAATTTTTAAAGTTAGTATCCAAAGTAAAGGAAACTCAGTGTAGCCCTGCCTGTCCAGGTTGGCCTCGAATCCTTTGAACGTTTTTATATACAGTGCTGTGGTGTTCCCTTATTTTTCTTCTTCTTCCAAAAGCTGCGTTGCAATGATGGTTCCTCTTCAAGCTTCTTAACATTAATTCTCCCTTCCAGCTCAGTATCCCAGCTTATCATCTTTGCTACTACACCTATCCAACCAAACTTGAACACGTGCCTAATCTGCAGTTACTGTGAATAACTTCAACCTACAGGAAAGTGGTAGCAGGATAATTCAAAATAAAGTTAAATTTACAAATTCAAACACTAGCCAGATAAATACTTCATTAAAAAAAAAAAAAAAAAAAAAAAGAGTCTCAGATAAATTCAGGCTAGCCTCTCCCAGTGTAGCTGGGGTTGATCTTGAACCAATCCTCTAGCCTCCATCTCTGAGCACTGAGGTTATAGGCATGTGACACACAGTACTGGTTTTAAGTGGTGCTGGAGATCCAAACAAGGGCTCTGTACATACTATGAAGGGCTCTGCCATCTAAGCAACATTCCCAGCCCCAGAACAATGCTTCTCTACAGAAACCCGGTCACCAGATGAAATTAGATCAGGCTCTAATCCAAACCAGCCCTGTCCTTCTGTGATTCCTCTCTGACCTACCAGACTCTTCCTCCTTCATCTCAAGCTGGTCAGAGGTCAGAGTCCTCACAGCTCAGTCCCAGCACCTCAGGGAAGCTTTCTACCTCCATTCCTTGCGATCTTCAGATCAACACTCACAGTGTATTTATTTCATCCAAACAACATTTAGCAGTTTTAGCATTATTTTTTTTTAACATCTTCAGCTTCATCCTCCCTAGGTCTAACTCTAACAAAGCGACTTACTTATTAGCTGTCCTAGTACAGTACCAGACACATATTAAGGTGCCCACTAAATGTAACAGTCTTTATTCCCTAAGATGCTTTCAATACCATTCAAATGCCTATTAAATTTGTCCATTCATTTATGCAACCAACATTTATTGCCAGTTATATGCCAGGCATTCAGAATACAAAAATGAATAATTCAACATACCCCAGTCCTCAAAGAGTTCACAGTCTAGTTGGGGTGGCAGCTATGTACACAGCTTATTTATAATTCAGAGTCTCAGGATTTAGGGATATTCTCAAGGCAACTCTGAAATGTCTTAGCAGAGAGTTCTGTAACACTGTGGGTTGAACTAGTTCACGTGTACTTTTTTGAGAAAAGATCTGCAATTATTCATAGCATTGTTGCTAAGGGGAAATGTGTTCTGCATTCCAAACAGTCAATTTAAAAATTGAATTTTTGGAACACAGCCCATTTGCCCTAGAGATGTCTACTTCTCCCATATCTCAGAACCCCCATTTGTCTAAGGACAATTTCTATTTCTTGATGACTCCCAGCTGTTCTCGATGGCCCATAACACAACCTAAGGGTCTTTCAGTCACCAGTTCACACACCTGGACTAAGTACTCTATGATTAAAATAGTCCTTTGGTCATGCAGGTATCCAACAGATAGAAATAAAGGAGTCTCAGATCTAAGTTCTGATGATTTAACCCTTCACTGTTGGAAGAATTAGTGAGAAAGAGGCCATGAAGTGGGTGGAGACAGTTTGGAACCCCTGCTGTGGGAAAGGAGAGGGGGAGGGGGAGCTGATTAGGGAGTCATGGGGAATTGCAGGAATGATTTTTATTTTTTGAGATAAGGGTCTCTCTTTGTGGTCCTGGCTGTCTTGTATCCTGCTATATAGACCAGGTTACCTCAAACTCACAGAGCTCTGTCTCTGATTTTAGAAGGATGTATCTCTTGGGATGAACTTATTAAAAGCTGTCTAAGTGTATCATACTGGGCCATAAAATTTTAAAAGTCCTCTTTGCAAATCATAAACAGACTAGGTTAGAAATAAAGATTCAATAGTTTAAAAAAATGTTAACATTTAGCTAAGGGTGGTGGTGCACAGCTGGTCTATGTAGCAAGCTGTGGACAGCTGGGACTACATAGATAGAGCCTATCTCAAAACACAACAAAACAAAAGAACTAACAGTGTGTGTGTGTGGGGGGGTCAGATGACATCCTTTGTCTTTCTTTTCTCCTTCTAACAGGTGGGTTCCCACGAGAGAACACAGGTAGCCAGGCCCTTGATTTTTGAAAAAAATTCTGAGGCAGCGTGAGGGTTTGATTAAGACTGACTCCCGTGGGTTCATATATTTGAAGGCTTAGTCACCAGGGAGTGGAACTGTTTTATAGGGTTAGAAGAATTAGAAGGTGTGGCCTTGTCGAGGAAGTGGGGCTTTGAGGTTTTCAAAAGCCTACTCCCAGCTCAGTGTTTCTGTTTCTCTTCTTCTGCCTGTGAAACAGATGTAGCTCTTCAGGTACTGCTCCAATGCCCTACACACTGCCGTGTTCCCCATCATGACGATAATGGCCATGGTTTTAATAGTTTTAATGGCCTTCTAAAACTATAAGCTAGACCTCAGTTAAATGTTTTCCTTTACAAGAGTTGCCCTGGTCATGGAGTTTCCTCAAAGTAATAGAACAGTGACAAAGGCAGGCTGCATTTCTCTATGTGGTCCAGGGTGGCCTTGGTGACCTACCTTAGCCTCCTCATGTACTGCCATAACAGATGTGTGTCACCACGCCTGTTGAAGAATGAGCTTTTCTAATCTAGGATTGAGAAACCTAGATTTTGTGTTCTGTCATTCCTAGGATTTGGGGAAGTGGCATGGAGCAGTGAGATAAATGAGAATCTGATAATTACCATGTAGGTTTGGGGGAACCATTCATATTTTCTGAGCTTCAGCTCTCACTTGTCAAGAAGGACTAATGCTATCCTGAGGAGTTAGCATGGCAGATGATGTCATCATCAGCTGTGTGTCTAACACGGACATTGGGGATACACCAGAGAAAAAGCCGAGTCTCAAGGAGTTCCCAGCTCCCAATTAAGGCAAAAATGATGCAGTTATATCATACAACAAGAACTTCAGGAAAATGTTACCAAAATCTAAGAGATGTCAGAGTTCCAGGAAATGATCCATAAGCAGGGACTTGATGGACAAACAGGAGAGAGAGGAGGGCAAGAACAGCTTATAAATGGAAGCAAGGGCTCATGGGAAGGCCTGAAGGGAGAAACTGGCTGAGTTACACATAGTTCAGGGAAAGAAATGATGAGAAATGAGAGGGAGGGATAAGCAGAGATCAGATTACAATGGACATTACTAACATTATAAAGGTCACTCTGAGGGTAATGGGACATCAGAGGAAATAGATGGGGTGAAGCAGGCAGTTGATTAAAGGTGATCTTGGCCAGGGACTGGCCAATGACAGTCCAAACACCAAGTTGGTACCCTGTCTTTTTCCCCTTGGCCTATCTGACAAGAATGTTTCGTTTACTTTAAATTTTTGAATGGTGGATTTGTTTTGTTTTATGGATGAGTTAGCAACAGAAGGGGCTGCCACAGGCTGCAAAACATCCACTACTGATTTTTGTTTGTTTCTTATTGTAAATATTTTTTTGGAGACATGACGTTAGGGAACCCAGGGTGGCTTCTAATTTGCTACGTAATTGGAGATGACCTTGAACTCCTAATTATCTTACTTTCATGTCCCACAGACGGGATATGGGCACCACGAGGCCTGGTTTTAGCCCAAAATGGTTTAAAATAATAAAAATAAATAAACAAGTAATGGAATAAAAATAAGGGGCTGGGTGGATGCTCCTTTAATAAAGGACCTTCATAAGCAAGCATGAGGACCTGCGTTTGGATCCCTAATGCCTATACACAAAACAAAACAAAAAAACTGAGGCCCAGCAACTGGCGCCTATGACTTCAGCACTGGGCAGAGAGGCAGAGTGTTTGTGCTCCTGACAGTGTATACACATAACACACATAAAAATAAACAACTTATAAAATCAAGGCCAGTGAGATGACTGAGTGAGTAAAAACCCCTATAGAGAAGCCTGAGAGGTGAGTTCCATTACCAGGACCCGCACCGTGGAAGGACAGGATCTCTTTTCTCCTTACCACGCACTTGAGTGATTTCAACCCCCAAACCCAAATATTAACTCTCTAGACTGTTGCAGGAAAAGCTTTCTGACCCTTGATCTTTGGCATTAAACTAAGCTAGTGACCATAAGGAGTGAGAGATAGTAAGGCCACAAGTGAAATGCTTTGTAGCAGTGGATAAGAGTCTGGGACTGGGACTCTAAGGAGGAGATCTCGGAACTAGAGGTATAGACTGCTAGCTGGCAGGCAGCACACAGGTGTCCGCAGAAGTAACCGAGTGTGATGGCTCATACCTGCAATGCCACCAACATTTGGGAGGCTAATGTGACTAGCTAAAGTTGTGTTTTAAGTTTAAATTACCGTGCTCAAACTATCTATAAAACAAAACTGCCTCTAACCTGTAACCCCCCACTTGCCCAATGAGAGATAACTTACTGGAGTGCTGGGGGCTGTTGTTCATGTAAGATAACAAGCCCCCTGTTTTCCCTTCTGTAAACAAGCTTGGTTGCCCCAACTGCACAGGATGTGTTTGATCACGTGTGAGCAGGAGGCACGTCAAGATGTATGCTTGCCCCAGGTTAGACAGAAGTGTAAAGTATGTAGCCCTTAAAAACCTCGGATTAATGTAATTTGGTCCCATTCTCTGGGAATCCTGGGTATGGACCTGGCCAGTGTCCATCACTCTGGCCAGTACATAATAAAGCTTCCTTCGGGTTTGGTTCAAAAATTGTAGCGACCCTATTCTCACACAGTGGAACTAACGATGAGAAAGGAGGGGTTCCATGAGTCTGAAGTGAGCCCAAGCCAGCCTGGGCTATCTAATGAGATTCTGTCTTAGAAAGGAAAAAGCAGAGGAAAGAAGGGAAGGGAAGGGAAGGAAAAGGAGGGGGTGGGAAGGAATGAATGGGGAGCAGAGAGGAAGAACAGTGAGAGACGGAAACCTTGGAGGGGGAGAGCAACTCCCTAGTAGAGGAGGAAATGAAAAAATGAATGGGTGACATTGTAGTTCAGCTGGTGGGCTTACTTAGCAAGCGTAAAACCTTGAGTTTAATCCCCAACACTGAAGTGCGGTGGTATATATCCATAACCTCAGCACTTGAAGGAGGTTCGAGGCCAGCCAATCTCGAAGGGAGGGGAAGGGAAAGAGGGAGGAGAAAGCTGACGTCACCTATGTTTATGCAAGAGGGAAAAGGGACCAGAGATGAAGCTCAGTGGTAGGACATTTGCCTAACACGCGTTAAAATCCTGGGTTCAGTCCCCAGTAATTCCCACTCACAACCCACACCTCCTTTTCTTTTTATACATGTATTTGGGGGTTGACTTGAGTGTCACAACACGTGTACAGGCCAGAGGACAGCTTCTGCACGGAGGTGGTTTTCCACTCTGTGGACTTTGGGATCCAGTTCAGGTGTTAGGCTAGCTGGTGAGCACCTGGGGCTGGTCAGTCTTTTGTCATAGAAGCTAGAGTCACCTGGGAAGAGGCGCCTCAGCTGAGAGCTTGTTGCCATCAGATTGGCCTGTAGGGAAGGGGGCAGTGTGTTTTCTTAAGTAGTAATTACTGTGTAGGGGCTCCAGCCCATTGTAGGTGATGTCCCAACCATGCTAGTGGTCCTATGTTGTAAAAGAAAAAAAAAAAAAAAAAAAGCCACGGGGAGCAAGCAGTGTTCTTCCATGTTCTCTACTTCTCTTTCAGACTTCAGGCTCCTGCCCTGACTTTCCTGGATGATGAAGTACAAGATGAAATAAGCCCCTCCTTCCTAAGGTGATCTTGGTCATGGTGTTTTATTACAGCAATAGAAACCCTAAGACAGGACTAATAAAATATAATCTATTTTTAACACTAATATTTTTGTTCGTATATAAAAGCAATGGAAACATTAACCTAATACTTTTAAAATATTTATGTGCCAACTATGGTGGCACATGCCTTTAATCCCAGTCCTCAGGAGGCAGAAGACAGGCAGATCTCTTGTGAGGTTGAGGCTAGCCTGACCTACATAGTAAAAGCCTGTGTCAAAAACAAAAACTAAAAGCTATTTATTCTCTTTCCTAAGTAAGAAAAAAAAAGATAAAGCAGAAGACAAGATTGCCTATCAAATAGATTTTCAGAGAATTTTTACCAAATTATTCAGCAGACATCTACTATTTGTCTACTGTGTGACAGGCAGGTCTGGAGATGAAGGCTGAACCCAATTCCTCGGCAAGCGCAGTAAGTGCTCCATATGTCTAGCCCCAGAATGAAGCATGGTTTGCAGCTCAACCTCTGGGCCTTCTCTGTCACTTTGTGGGATCCTTCCCCTGCTTAAAACAAAACAAAAACCAAACAAAGAAACCCACAATAGAATCTGCCTGTGAAGCCTAAGCCGTTTCCAAATTCTTCATCATCTTGTCTGTCTCAGTCTCCTTAATGCTGGGTGACAGCATTAAGTCAGGTGACACCATTCCTGACATTTTTTCCAAGGGAGTCCTGGAAGCCAGGGAGATTCCTCCTTAGACAACCTGAGTTCAAGCCTCCACATCTATGTAAAGGTGAAAGCAGAGACCCCCAAGCTCTTCTCTGTCCATATATGTGAACTGGTGTGCGTGCACATGAGCGTGTGTGCACTCGAGCACTTTTGAAAAGAAAAAGCAAAACGATCTGTATAGTGAGATGGCTGAGCAGGCAAGGACATGTATTGCTTTGTTTCGCTGTTGATGTATGATGTACACCAGAGGTTTCGTTTGCCTTAAAGGTTACAGTCCATCATCAAGGGGAGCCAGGATGGGAGCTCAAGGCAGTAACCTAGAGGGAGAAACAGAAGCAGAAGCCATAGAACACTACTTCCTGTTTTGCTTCTCACGGCTTGCTCAGCCTCCTTCCTTTTGCTTCTCAAGGCTTGCTCAGCCTCCTTCCTCCTTATAGCAACCAGGACCACCATGGTAGCGGGTGGAACAGCCCACAGTGAACATGACCTTCCCCCTTCCCACTAACTAAGAGAATGGCCCACAGCACAATGTTATTGGGACATTCTCTCTCTCTCTCTCTCTCTCTCTCTCTCTCTCTCTCTCTCTCTCTCTCTCTCTCTCTCTCTCTCTCTCTCTCTCTCTCTCGTGTGTGTGTGTGTGTGTGTGTGTGTGTGTGTGTGTGTGTGTGTGGTCCTGGCTGTAGTGATATATATTTAATCACCTCTGAAATATCAGAAGACAAAGCCATCTCTCCAGCCTTTGTTGTTGTTGTTTTTTTAAAGTATAAGCCCCATTTTATTTTTCCTTCTGTCTTTATGTAGCCACCGCTTTACATGGGCTTTGGTGGAGGGCGTGGTGCAGCACGTGGCAGGGGTATTCGGTCCTTGTGGGCTTCACGAGACTGATTCCTAACGACCTTGCTATGAATAGCACAGCTCACACAATAATGAAGCTTGACATAGAGTTTGGGAAGCAAATAAACGTCGAAGACATTTGCTTCAGATATGTCCCTGACAGCAGCGGCCTCTACAATATTCTGGATGATGAACTTCTTAATGGCCTTGTCCTTAGGAACGAACCAGGCGCAGTTCATGCAGCGAATTGGCTGCGCGTGGCCACAGCCCTTTTTGGCACGACCGTTGTTTCTTCTTTTTTTGGTCATCTTAGAGCCAAGACCCAAAAGAGATGTTGTTTTGTTTTTTGAGACAGGGCTTTCTGTGTAACAATCTTGGCTATCCTGGAACTTGCTTTGTAGACCAGGCTGTCCTCGAACTCACAGAGATCCTCCTGCCTCTGCCTCCCAAGTGCTGGTGCTAACAGCGTGCGCCAAATTGAAGCCATATTGACTAACATTGCTATGAATTTATGGGGATGAGACTTATTACAACAATGAAGTACTTAGATTAATATTCCTCCCATCTCAAACACAAACTATAAACGAACATTTATTTCTGGGAAAAATATTAGAAGGCATTATGAGGAATAATCACCAACCATTCAGGTTGTATGAGAAGAAGGCACAACAGCTGCTGAGAGATGGCTCTGTCCTCTGATATTTCAGACTAATTTTATTAACTATATATCACCACACATGGCTGTCCTAGAACTCACTCTGTAGTCCAGAATGATCTTGAACTCACCAAGATCCATCTGCCTCTGCCTCTCCAGTGTTGGGATTAAAGGTGTGCGCCAACGCTGAGGCTTTTCTTGGTGGAGGCTCCTTCCTTTTAGATGACTCTAGATTGTGTCAAGTTGACTTTAAAACTAGAAAGCACAGTGCCAATTTCTATGTAATTTACAGCAAGTTTCAAATATTTAAATAAGGATAATAATACCTACCTGGATAAAGATCAGGTAGGTATTATTATTTTTATTTAACAAATGAGGAAACTGAGGTATAGAAAGATTAGCAACTTGTTCCAGGTTATAAAATAAGGCAGAATTAAGTGTGCAAGGCTGTAGACAAGATCAATACTTGTTGTGAATATTTGTTTAACTATGTAAAGATGTGTTGCATTTGCTTATGATGTGGAATATTATCTTAACTATGTAAAGTTGTGTTGCATTTGTTTAGCTATATAAAGATGTGTTCCATTTGTTCACCTTGTCTGCCTAAGACACCTGATTGGTCTAATAAAAAGCTAAATGGCCAATAGTTGTGCAGGAGGTATAAGCTGGACTTCTGGGCAGAGAGAGTGGAGGAGGAGAAATCTACTTTCAACAGAGACGGAGGGAGACAGAGGGAGAGGGGAAGATGCCAGGGGCCAGCCAGACAGACACAGAGGAAGCAGGAAAGCAGGGAACATAAAACAAAAGAGAGGTAAAAAGCTCTGAGGCAAAACATAGATGAATAGAAACAGCTTAAATTAAGTTAAAAGAGTTGGTGGGACAAGCCTAAGCCAAGGCTAACTATTACTCATAATTAATAATATGCCTCTGTGTCTTTATTTGGGAGCTGGTTGGTGGCCCAGAGAAAATTTCAACAAAATGCTGCCCAACATGGGACCCAAATTTCCACATAAGACCTAAGAAAGCTGAAAAGAACAACAAATAAACAAAAAACAGTTATGGCTCCTTTAAGAGGCACTGGTATGCAACAGAGCACTTGAGTAGCTGGGCATGCTAAGTAAAAACAGCAAGTTAAGTAAAAAGTGCAGTGCAGGCACAAACTTCCTGGGGGGGGACTGCCAGTAAACACAGCTCTCAGTTAAATGCAGCCCCCGGTTAAATACAACTTTTGGCCAGGCCCATAGGTTTAAAGCTCAGCTCTCATGAACCCAAGGAGGGGGTGGAGCCAACTGCCATAACCACACTGCAGAGGGCCTACCTGCCACTTAACAGTTTGAGGTTTGGCTCATACAGTCAGAGAATGCGACAGATGCACAGTAAAACAGGTCCAAACCAGAAAAAAAAATTTAAACAGGTTACAGTGTGCATAGCGGCTTAAGAATGAAAAGAAAATGTTTAAAAATAATTTAAAAAAATAATGTCATAAAAAATAGTTTAAAAATGATTAAGTCTTTAAAGAAAGAATAAAGTAATATAAAATGAATAAACTGAACTATGTAAAGATTGGAAATACACAGGGAGTCTGGATCCTGTATGGTGCTTTGTTGACTTGAAGTTTTTGGATGCTGATGAGTAAACCACAGCTGCTGAAAGACTTGGGATTGTAAAAGGAATTGCTGAATTAAATCAGCCTAGGTACTTATGGGATGTCTGAACTTTAAATGGAATTCAGAGAATGTATTATGTTGAAGGGGAGGTTATGTTTTTGTTTCCACAGGAAATGAAAAGCTGTGAATTCATTAAAAATTATGGGGCTGGAGAGATGGCTCAGCGGTTAAGAGCACCGTCTGCTCTTCCAGAGGACCCGGGTTCAATTCCCAGCACCCACATGGCAGCTCACAACTGTCTGTAGTTCCAGTTCCAGGCAAACACCAAGGCAAATAAATAAATAAATAAATAATAAATAAAGTTAAAAAAAATTAATAGGGACCAGATATGATTGTGGGAAACCCAATGAAAATCTTGGCTATAGTCATAAGGAAATAAACCTAGAGAAAATACAAGACAGGTGTTGTGTATACTGATCCAGTGATATCGAAACAACTCTGAGACTTGATGAGACATGATAAATCTTGTTGCTTGCAGAGTTCTCATGACTTATTATCACATGTCATTCTTTCATATGACATGGATAGAGGTTTGGTTATATACTTCAAACAAACTTATAAAGTTGACTGATGTCTATTACTGCTCAAACATAAAATAAAAAGTCTTTGGCTGGCTTATGCACAAAGCACAGTCCATATTTGTGTTAATGCAGATATGTATGTTACCTTTGAAGCTTGTGTGTTTTCAGAGCAAGGGACCAGATACAAATGAAAATGTATGGCCCAGATGACATAAACTGTCAGAGTGCCTCTGTTGCAGTTTTATCAGAGCTTTGCAATTCAGAACAATTTCAAGGCTGCTAGCTGAGATGATTCAGCCTTACAGACTATTTGAGCCAGGGTTTCAGATAAGCCTTGAGCTTTCCCATTATACAGAGACTGGATAACAAAGGTTATAACTAGTTTTCTTAGGACTTGACCATGATCTCAATTTTTTCAGGGTCCACAGGGGATGCTGTCACTCCTAGACAACATGAAACAGTCTAGAGAACACAACACCCACATACCCAAGAGGTAGGATGGGTGATTTTGGGTTTGGTGGGTTATGGATTTGTCATCATTTAGTGTGTATATAGAAATATAGGATAAAAGATAATTATTCACACCAAATATTTTACATTGGTATAAACTTTTGTATATTGATACAAATTTAAGGTCATTTTTGTTATACCAAATATAGGCTTCTACTTTTGTTTAAGGTATTGTACCTATACAGCTCATTTAAAAATGTAATATAAAGTTCTAGTCCTTGAAAGCTATTATTACAAACTGTTTTGGATAATTAAAAAATGCAGGTTAGTAATTAGTCATCTGTGGATATATATTACATACTTAATAAAACCTGAATATTAGGGGAGAAAGCACACAGTCAAATCCTAGGCAGACAGCTCAGGAAATCCTTGATCCTTGAATACAAGGATAAACAGCTGAGAGTCAATCACACACACTTTTAATCTCAGCACAGGAAAAGCCAGGAGTGGTGACCAACACCCTTATTCCTATAACTCCAGAGACAGAACTTCTTCTGTTTCTGTGAGTTCAAGGCTACATGCCTTTAATCCTAATCTGGATGGGATAGGGTATATAAGGGCTGTAGAAACCCAGCAGACAGAAGCGACTGGGAGAAGAGACCAGGAGTGAGGCTGAAGAAGTTGCAAGACAGTTTGGTGAGAATTCACTGTGGTGCTTTCTCTCACTGATATTTCAGCCTTTCCCCAATATTTGGCTCTGCGTCTCATTTAATACAAACCAAATTTATACAACTACATTTTATTTTTATTTTTTTATTTTTATGCTGTTTGCATATAACTAGCTCCTTCAACTGAACTCAACCCATCTTGTTCAGCCACATGGCTTGTTACCTTTGCTTAGAGCCACATTTTAACTTTCCTCTGCATCTGCTGCGTCTCTTCGTCCTGTCTGTAGCAGCTCTCTCTGGCAGCTCTCTGGCAGCTCTGTTTCTGGCATCTGTCTCTGCTCTGAGATGTTTCCAAGTTCCCAAGATGTTCCCAAATTCCCAAGATGTAGCCCCGCCTACACTTCTTGTTTGCCTTTGGCCAATCAGCTTTTATTAAACCCATAGGTGGGACAAATATTTACTTTACCAGCATAATCCCACTATAGTCATCAATAACTATTAAACTTGTAGTCATCTTAGGTATATTTTCAAGGTTGAACAGATATATTTTAGATAGATAGGTGATCTTCAAATGATTCAGAGACCTACAGAATATGGCATTTAAGATGTTTAATAGCCTAAGGCTTTTCATGACAGTAAAACATATCTGCTCCTGGCAGCACCAATTTATTTCATAAAAGAATTATGGGCATCAAAGAATCTCCATATGGAGTTTGCTGCCATTGTGGCAAAGCTAACCTATTTGGGCAAGAAACTGTCCTTGCCTTGACTGCTCACAGTATATTGTATAAAATAGGCAAGCAGGACAAAAAAGAAAAAAAACTGCCGAACTTTGCCAATACAAGGTAGGACAGTCCTTCAAAATTTCTGCTTCACAGAGAAGCCTATCAGATATTATAGGATGTAGGCTAAGAATGGATGCCCCAGTGGTGCAGAGGAACCTTGGGTAACTGTTTTGACAGCCACCTGCTTCTGTTATTCCTATAGTTTTGGAAGTTGCTTGCTTGCTCTGTAGTTCCATTTATTCAGGTAACATACCCTTCTTAGGTCTCTAATGGAGTTGAAGATGAGATAGTTATAGTTAATGTTTCCTTGTTACCAAATTCAGGAAATAAACTCACAAAGAGGTATAAATCGTATAAGGTTAAGAGACATAAAAGCTTAAAATGTTTTTCTAAGAAAACATTTTGAGGGCTAAGAACATTGCTTTGGGTTGGTAATACTAGTTAGGATAGAAAGTAATGAGGCACACAACTTTGGATTCACCAAGGTAGGATAGATTATGGAGTATTTTCTCTGAATTTGCCAAATACACATGGACTGGATATTGTAAATGTAATTCTTACTTGACAATTGCTCCTCCTGTATATAATCTTACTATGTTAAAGATAAAACCTTTCTTTTTATTTTGCCAAAAAGGGAGGAAATGTTTTGTTTGGGGTTGCTTGTTTATTTGTTTTGAGACAAAGTCTCACTATAGTAGCCTTGGCTTGCCTGGAATTTGCTTTGTAGACTAGGCTGGCCTTGAAAGCATAGACATCTGCTGTAGTAATAAGTTTCTGGCCCAGCCTTTGTGGGCTATCCCTGAGATTCTGACTCACAGATCCGAAGATCCACAGTTCTGCAGTCCCTCAGTCCCACACAATCACACAGAAGTGTATATTAATTAAATTCTGCTTGCTGATTGACCTGGGGCCCAGGCATATAACTTGCTAGCTCTTTCATCTTAAACTAACCCATGAATCTTATCTTGTTTAGCCATGCAGCTCAGTATCTTTTCTCAGAGCATCATTTCAACCTTTTTCCTCTGTGTCTACTGGCTTCTCATTGTAATGTCTCCATGGTGTCTCTCTGGCTTCTCTGTGGCATCTCTGCTCTGTTCTTCCTGTTCCCAGAGTTTTCTTAGTCTGGTAGCCTCTCCCATACTTTCTGTCTGCCTTCGGTCAATCAGCATTTTTATTAAACCAGTAGGCAGGACAATTATTTACAATGTAACAACATAATCCCACTACAATCTGCTTTCTTCTGTCTCTTGAGTGATGGGATTAAAGGCATGTACCAGCATCCCTGACACCTTTTTATTTTTTTTAAAGATTTTATCTTTTATTATGTTTATCTGTATGTCTGAGTATGAGTTTATAGGTGTTAATACAGTGTCCTCAGAAGCCAGAAGAATGTATCAAGTCCCGAGGAGTTGAATTTGCAAGTTGTTGTGAGTGCTATGACCTGAACTCAGTTCCTCTGCAAAAGTCTTCAACCACTAAGCCATTTCTTCTGCCTTCACCTCTTTTTAAGACAGGTTACAAGTTCCATGTAGCAGCCTTGGCTGTCCTGGAACTTGCTTTGTAGATCAGGCTGGCCTTGAACTCTTAGAAATAAATCCACCTGCCTCTCTGTCTCCCAAGTGCTGGGATTAAAGTTGTTCACTACCACTATTGCCTGGATTTCTCCTTCCTTTTTAGAATCTTTTTTTTTTCAAACTGATGAAATCACCTGGTATTTTTCCAGTTTTCCTTTTTTGAGGCTCTTGCTGTGGAGAGAGTCTATAACCAAGTCTTAATTCTTAGTTATCATGTGTCAGATTCCATTATAATAGTAAGTCTCTCTCTAAAAAAAAATTATATAGTTTCTAAACTCAATTTTTAAGTAGGATGTCCAGTACTTAATTTACAAGAAAGCAATGGATGTTTTCTAAAAGGGTGGATCTTATGTTCAGATGAAGTAATAGAAGTGTCTCAGACTTAGGAAGACAACTGATTTTATTTCCTATGCTGTCACACTCATTCAGTCACCCAATCAGAGGACTGAGGATGGTGACCACAAAGAAAGCTTTGTATATTACATCAGTGTTTACAAATGGATTGAAATATTTGTTCATTAAACCAAGTTTTATGGGCTGTAAGATGGCTCAGTGGGTTGAGGCAGTTGGTGCCAAGCCTGATTGTCTAACTTGGCTCCCTGGGGCTCACCTGGTGGTAGGAGAATGCCAACTCTCTCCAGTTGACTTGTGATCTCCAAACAGGCACCATGTCATTTACAGCACCTTCCTAAGTGTCATGCTTTTTCTTACTCCAGTACAAAAACATGCACACCTAGCATCTGGATAAAATCTAATCATCAAATCTTACTTGCTGTGTTTAATAAAAGGATAAAATATAAAATCATTGTTTGAGCCAGGTTTTAGTACATGCTACTAAGAACAGTCTAATCTTTAAGAAAACCTTATTGTTGTAAACAGAGAATCAGGTCTACCTCAGTATATTGTGCATTTTGACCTCAGGAATCCATTTTAAAGTTGTAATTGCTTAGCCTTGATCAAGATAAGAACCTTGAAAAACCTGTTTTTTATTTATATATGAACACACATACTTCTTATATCAGTCCTGGCAAGAACAGTAACCTTTGAAGTCACCACAGATTTTGTCATTCAGTTATTTTGTAGACATTTTAGAGACAAATTGCATTTTGTAGTACATAAAAACAATTACATAATTTTAAATTTTCTTGTCTAGGATTTTATTTAGTGCACAAAAATCCCATTTAGAACCCAACGTTTCCTATTGTGGGGAACATAAAACTGTTATCTTTCATTAGATATTTTTCCATGTTTAATAATTGCAAGTTGGATGGACATGACTATTGACCATAAGATCAGCTATAATACTCAATAGCCACTGTTCTTTCTCTGAGTTAGATACATTGGAGCGGTAAGAGAACAGCTAAACACTGGCAAGATGGCAAACCCAAGCATTCTGAACACAAACAAAACATGCACAATGTTCTGGGATGAATGAGAACTGAACAAATAGGATTTCAATAACAAACTTAGATTAAACCCATGGACTGTCAACCAAGCCCAGGGAAGCAGGCAGGAGTCTTGCTAGGGGACCATCTCTACTTATAATGCAATATGCTGGTGAGAAACTCAAAGGATTTCAAATATCCAAAATTTCAACCTAGCCTTGAATGTTGTTGTGGGATATTTTATCATACTGTATGAAGATGTGGTGCTGTTTTACCTAAGGGACCTAATTGGGTTAATAAAGAACTAAATGGCTAATAGCTAGGTAGGAGAGAGTAGGTGGGATAGGAACAGAGATAGAAACTCTGGATAAAGAGACGTGAGTTTTGGCAGTGAGGTGTGGAGAAAGGCAGATATATATTATGGAAGAAATGTAATGAGTCACATGGCAGGACATAAATTAATATAAATGGGTTAATTTAAATCATAAGTGCTAGTTGTGAACAAGCCTAAGTTAAAGCCAAGCTTTCACAATTAATAAAAATTTACATTATTATTTGAAGCTGGTGGTCCCCCCCCAAAAAAGTTTGACAATATCATGTTCTTTTAAAAACACATCTGTCGGGCTGGAGAGATGGCTCAGAGGTTAAGAGCACTGACTGTTCTTCCAGAGGACCTGAATTCAATTCCCAGCAAAACCACATGGTGGCTCACAACCATCTATGATGAGGTCTGGTGCCCTCTTCTGTAAAACTGTATGCATAATAAATAAATAAATCTTAAAAAAAAAAAAAAACACATCTGTCAAAGTAGGAGGGTAAAAATATATTGCTGTGGAATAATCTTCTTGTACACTGTAAAGATTTGTCACTCAAATTGGTTTAATAAAATACTGATTGTCCAGTAGCCAGGCAGAAAGTGTAGGCAGGGCAACCAAACTATGGATAATGGGAAGGAGAAGGGCAGAGTCAGGAGTCTCTAGCCAGATGCAGAGGGAGCAGGAGATGAACATGCCATGCTAATAAAGTTAATGCCACATAGCAGAGCATAAATAAGGAATATAAGTTAACTTAAAATGTAAAAGCTAGCTAGTAATAAGCATAAGCTATTGGCCAAGCATTTACATTTATAATTAATATAAGCTTCTGTGTGGCAATTTGAGAAGTAGCTACCAGTATTTGGAAATATGCAATAGGGACGGAAAATGTCTAATAATGTATGGCACCCAAATGTTTGGCAAAAATTTCCACGTGAGGCCTGTAAAAAGCTTTAAAAAAAAAAAAAAAGATTCTAAACACACAAAAATGGAGTCAAAATGTGCTTCTTGGCAACCACTTTTTTGGGTAGGCTCGATTTGCTAGTGGCAAGCAAGGGCATGGCTCCTTTAAGAAAGAGATGGCTTCTTGGCTCAGTGCTAGCCACAAAAACAGGTGCAGCTCTTTTAAGAGGCTCTGCTATGGATCACTTCATGGGATTTGTCTGGTGGGCTTCTAGATATTTGGTGGCAAAGTGGACCCAAAGCGTCCTAGAGTTGGGTCAGTAAACATGACTCCCACTTGTACCTCCACTTAGAAGGGAAAACAAAAAGGGAGAAAATATCCTTTAAAAAGAAATAGAGAAAAGGGCTAGGGAGATGGCTCAGTAGTTAAGAGCACTGACTGTTCTTCCAGAGGACCTGAGTTTGATTCCCAGCATCCACATGGCAGCTAACAACTGTCTATAATTCCAAGATCTGACATCCTTACACAGTTAATACATGCAGGCAAAACACCAATTCACATAAAATAAAATAAATATTAAAAAATAGAGAAATGAAAAATACAATAAGCCACATAAAAATGGAAAATACAAAGAGAGTCTGAATTATGTATATTATTGTATTGCCTTTAAATTTTTTGGCTGCTAAAAGACCTTGGATTATGAAAACTGCTATATTAAATTAACCTATATATTTTAAAATTATCTTGACTTCAAACATTCAGTCAAAAGATATGATACTTTGATGGAGAGGCTACATTTTTGTTTCCACAGAAAATTATAGGTTGTAGATTCATTCCTGGTTAAGAAAAATTCAGTTTGATCAAAGAAGACCTCCTGAAAAATCTCTAATGGGAGCAGATGGCCCAGATGATTTAACATTTCAGAGTGTCTCTGTTGCAGTTTTCTCTGAGTTATACATCCAGAACAGCTTCAAGGTTGCTAGTTGAGATGACCCAGCCACACAGACTACTCCAGCCAAAAATTAATCAGGGTCCCCAAAGATTATAGTGCCCCCAATCACCAGAAAGTACTCTAAAGAACTACTCTCATACTCTCAAAATATTGGTTATAAATGTTTGTCATCATTTAGGGGAGTGAGTTGGTTACAAATTGCTATTGGTAATGGTCAGGAAAAAAGCTAAAAGGAGATTAGATTCAGGGATCTTGTTATAAAAAGAAAACAGGGAGATATAAAGGTATGATTAAAGAATAGATTATTGAGTATACTTTAATCTAGAAAACAGCTATCAATTTTAGGATATTTTACATTGTTATGGAATTTAGTTTATTGATACAAATTTAAAGTTATTTCTGTTATGCTGTATGTATGTTTTTACTCTTGTTTAGGATATTGTGCTTATACAGCTCATTTAAAAATATAATATATGATTCAAACATACAGATTAATTGTCACTTATAATAGTCAAATTTATAGTCATGTTAGGTATGTTTTCAAGTCCATACACAGACATATTTAGACAGACAGATGATCTTTAAACACTTCAAAGACCTATGGAATATGGCATTTAATATGTTTAATTAACTAAGGCTTTTCATGACAGTGAGACATGTCTGTTGCTAGTGTTTGCCCCAATCTATTTCAAAGAAGATGCTGGGCATTTAAAAAAAAACTCCATATGGAGTTTGCTTTCTTTATGGCAAAAGCTAGCCATATGGCAAAGAAACTGCCCTTGCCTCAATTGCTGACAGTTACTATCCAGACTGGGCCAGTAGGACACAAGAAAAGTGACTGCCAAACTTTGGCAAGACAAATAGCACAGTTCTTCAGAATTCCCTACTTCAAAAGAAAGTCTGTCAGATATGCTAGGCCAAAGACGGATGCCCCGAAATTATAGAATAACTTTGGAGGACTGTCCAGGCAGCCTGATATCCCTGTTATTAGGTAACATCTCACCCTTCTGGGGTCTTTGTTGAAGTTGAAGACTAGATAGTTACAGTTTTCTTTAGTTCTGATAAAAGATATACTAGGTACAAAACTTTGGACTCACAAATATAAGATTTTTTATAAATTTTCTCTAATTTTGCCAAATTCAAATAGACTGCATATTGTAAAGTAATTCTTACATGGTAACTGCGTTTTGTTGTATTTAACCTTACTTTTTAATGAGACAAAAAAAGGAGAAATGCTGTGGAATGATTTTCTTGTACACTGTAAATATTTGTCATTGAAATTGGTTTAATAAAATGCTGATTGGCCAGTATCCAGGCAGAAAGTATAGGCAGGGCAGCCAAACTAAGGATGATGGGAAGGAGAAGGGCAGAGTCAGGAGTCTCCAGCCAGATGCAGAAGGAGCAGGATTTTAACATGCCATGCTAATAAACGTAATACCATGTGGCAGAGCATAAATAAGGAATATGGATTAACTTAAAATGTAAGATCTAGTTAGTAATAAGCCTTAACTATTGAGTGAATATTTATTATTTATATAAGCATCTGTGAATTTATTTGGGACTGGGAAGTCAGAACAGAAGATGTCAGTTTACAATATATATTACTTAAAAGTTTGTCAGTATAATTTACAACTTGTAAGTATTGCCTATTTATGTTGGGTCATCCTTTGTTCATTTGTCCTAAGTTCTACAAATGTTCAGAATGAACCCTAATAAAGTTTTGCACAACTAGAAAGGTATGCACGTTTATTAGGGAGGGGTACCACTTTTTCTCTTGTGGTGAGACTGTTCTCTGTATGCAGTTCTGTAAATAAAGAAGCTGATTTGGCCTATGTGGAACACCATAGAAGTGGGTGGAGGAAGCAGAGTAGAGACAGGTAGAAGGAGGACAGTCAGTCAGTCTCCAGCCAGCCACCAAAGGAGCAGCATGTGTGGGCCATGGGCCACGGCCATGTGGCCAGGTAGATTAATGGAAATGAGTTAAATTAAGATGAAAGAGCTAGCTAGCAATGTCCTTGAGACATAAGCCAACAGTATGAAATTAATATAAGCATCTGAGTCATTTTTTAAGGGATAAAAGCCACTGCCGCAGGCAGACCTCAGCACTCTGGCACAAATGGGGCCGGAAATCATTTACAAAATTCTCTGGCCAACATTAACTTAAAGACATGCAAGGCAGCAGGGCCTATTGGGGTGGTACATTTATATATTTTTATATTAGATATCCACACCCCCACAGTGCCATGATGTCAGAGAACATCCCAGATGTGATCACTTGCAGAGAGTTTTTAGTTCACACCTTCATCTCTTTACCGCACATACTCTTATTCCCAGGACCCCTTTGCCTGCTGACAGATCCTAGTAGAACTTCACCAGGATAGTTTATTCTTAGCTATTTTTCTCAGACTCTATATAACCCATGTTCATGTCAAGTTCCTTGCCCAAGAATACATTTATCTAGGAAGCTAGCTTGCCTCTGCCCACCCTCCACTTCCATTAAACTTAGCATTAAAATGAGCAAAAGAGCAGTTTCCTGGGAAGAGGTGAGAAGTTTCTCTAATAACTGTGCAGACACAAGGCTGGCCTCCCATTCCCCACTGCCTCCTCTTTTCTTGTGAACTGGAAAGAAAAGGTAGGGTGAGGTGGTAGCTGTTTTCACACCTGATCCTCAAGAAGGTATCCACAATGCTTGGCAGTACTTAGAGCTTCATTATCATTTTGAGGGGTGTGTGTGTGTGTGTGTGTGTGTGTGTGTGTGTGTGTGTGTGTGGTGTGTGTGTGTGTGTGTGTGCACCATGTCCTCAGAAGACAGCACTAAGTTCCCTGAAACTGGATTTACAGACAGTTGTGAGCCACTGTATGGGCCCTGGAATTGAACTCAGGACCTCTGGAAGAGCAGCCAGTGTTCTTAACTGATGAGCCACCTCTCCAGCCCCCTCTCCTCCCTTTCTTGGGAAGAACCTTTATATCAACCTCTCTACTTTGAACTTTTTCTGAGCTTCAGATTTTTCATTTCTAGCTTCTTTTTTCTTCTTTTCCTAGAACGCTCATTACCACCTCAAAGTTCTACATACGTAAAATCAACTCATGACGAAAGATGGCTCAAATTTAAATATATATATATTTTTAAAAAGCTGAGCAAAGGCTAGGGAGCAAGCCGGTAAGCAGCTTTCCTCCATGGTCCCCTCACTGGCATAACTCAACAATGATCTGTGACCTGGAAGTGTAAGATAGAACTAACCATTTCTTCTCTCAGTTGTTTTTGGCCATAGTGTTCATCACGGCAACGGGAAGCACACCAGGGCAGCATAAAGGCTTTGTTGCACTAATACATGGTGTCACAGTGTAGCCCAGGCTGGCCTTGAAGCTTTTTATGTAAGTGAGGCTGCCTTTTAACTCCTGATCCCTGGCACTTCTAAATCCCTAGTGTCATAGAGTTTTTAACTTTATCATATAAGCACTAAGAAGTCAGCATGTTGTTCAGGGGGACTCATTCCCTCATTCCACTCTCCATTGTTTGTTTAAATTGTCTTCTAGGCAGGGTATCGATTGTCAGATAATGAGAAACTACACCAGATACAGTGGTGTACAGCTAATCATGGGTACTCTGAAGGCTATGGCAAGAAGATAGTTTGAGTTCAAAGCCAGCTGGGATAACACAGTGAGACTCATATTCTAGTTTGCTTCTCTGTGGAGAGCATGAGGTCTTTGTGCTCACAGACAGTACTAGAAAAACCAGGAATATTATACATGCAGGCTTTTCTCTTCAGTGGAAGAGATTACAGCTGTTTTCTACCCAGAAGACTGGGAATGGATGTAGTCAATAACCTGGTGGACTTTGCTATTCTGTAGACCCATTCACCCGAATGCCCCAGACTCCTTAGCATTGTTTCTCAGTCAATAGAGCCTATTCTTTTGTTTGTTTGTTGAGATAGGGTTTTCCTATGAAGCTCTGGCTGTCCTAAACTCACTCTGTAGAACAGGCTGGCCTAAAATTCAAAGATTCACCTGCTTCTGCCTCCCAAATGCTGAGATTAAAGTCAAGAGCCACAACTGCCCCAGCAGAACCCACTGTTATGGAAAAGGTCAGAGGTGCTTTGCAAAAGGAGTGCTTTTCAAGAAAGTTTCAATGTAGTAATGTAGAGGTATATAGCTTTGTTGTGATAATTATCATGGGGAAACTTTGTTCCAAGGTTGTACTGTGCTTAGATATGTCAGAAGCAAACCTCTCAGGGTCAGACTCTAGAAGTTCGAACCAAACTGCCTCTCTTCTTGCCTCTCTCAGATGTTTGCCTGCCATCTGTACAGTTTGTAGGGTATCCCCATGCTTCTCTGTTGCTGTGATAAAACCTTGACTATGGTGATTTGAATGAGAATGACCCTTGTAGGCTCCTGTTTCGTACACTCAATCCTTGGCTGATTAACTGTTCGGGAAGGGTTAGGAAGTGTGGCCTTGTTAAAGAAGATGCATCACTGGGGGTGTGCTTTGAGGTTTTAAAAACCCACACCAGGCCCAAGGTCTCTCTCTGCCTGTTGCCTGAAGATCAGGATATAAAGCTCTCAGCTACTGCTCCATAGCCATGCCTATCTGCTTCCTGCCATGATCATGGGCCAATCTTCTAAAACTGTAAGCAAACCCACAATTAAATGCATTCTTTCATTAGAATTGCCTTGGTCATGGTGTCTCTTCAAAGCAATGGAACAGTGACCAAGACACTGACCAAAACCAAGTTGGGGAGGAAAGGGTTTATTTGGTTTACAGGTTACAGTTCATCATCGTCAGGAGAACCTGGAGGTGAGAACGGAACCAGAGGTCATGGAGGAACACTGATAACTGGCTCGTTCAGCTTGGTTTTTGTTGTTGTTGTTGTTGTTGTTTTATTCAACCCAGAATCACCTGCCCAAGGGTGGCATTGCCCACAGTGCCCTGGGATCTCTCACATCAGCCACCAATCAAGAAAATGCCCCCACAGGCTTGTCTGCAGGCCAGTCTAATGGAGGGATTTTCTCCTTTCTCCCAGGTAACTCTAGTTTGTGAGTTTGTGTTTAGTTATGCCCATATCAAAAAAGGAAGCAGAAGGGAGATATCTAAGCATGAGCGGTGGCTGGGGTACAGGAGCAAAACCAGGCAGCTGTTATATCAAAGATGTCAAGAAATGAAGTTGGAAAATATGATCCATGCTTCTGAGGGGCTAGATAAAATAGAGACTTAACACTAGTGGCTTCCTGATGCCTAGAGGTTCCAGTCGGACTATCAGCCTGGCATTCTTTGCCACTTTGATAATTTCCCCATGGCACCTTTGAAAAGAACTTTTGAGATAAAGCATCTGCTGTGGTTTCAATGAAAATGTCCCTTTAAGGCTTATGTGTTTAAACGCTTGATAGTGCTGTTTGTGGAGGCTATGGAGTCTTTAGGAGGTGCAGCCTTGCTTTGACAGAGGACAAGGAGAAACTCACATGGAGCCTGAGATCCATTTGCATGCTTCCTGATGCTTTCATGCTCTGTTTGAAGGAGAATGGGTGTGTGAATTAACTCAGGCCTGAGAAAGGTATGCAAACCTTTGTGCTTTACAACTTTCTAGAAAGAAAGTTTGGGTCTCATTACCACAGGTCACTAAAGTTGTTACCAAAGTTAGGAAGGAGAATGGGGTTGAAGTGTTTGCTGTGTAAGCATGACAGCCTGAGTTCAAGTCCCAGCTTCAGTGATGGAGAAGAAATCAGAATCCTGGAAGCCGTCCTGTGACCTCACACGCATGCTATGAAACATGTTCACGCTCAGCTCCCCCCTCCATCATATATACAGGCACACAAACATAAATAAAATAAAAAAAAACTTTGCTAAGGTGAAAGAATTTGGGCAGTCAAAGATGGAGTGGATGTATTATCTGAAGCCATCTTCAGTGACTGGGTCTGCAGTTCCTTCCACAGAGGTCCCTCTCTTTTGAATTCCCACTGAAGCCATAGATGAAGGCTAAATTGAGCCGACTTGCCTGAAAACAGAGGAGCTGCTCTCTAAACTTATGGAAGGAGGTGGATCTGTGTGGTGCCGGGGTAAATAGACTGTGGTAGCCATGAGTGCATACATGAAGCTAGGGATGGGAGTGCATGTTTGCAGTCCCAATGCCTGAGTGGTAGAGGCAGGAGGATTATGAGTTTGAGATCATCCTCTGCTACACAGCAAGTTTCCAGCCATCCTGGGCTACATAAAACCATGTCTTAAAGGACAACACAAAAGAAGACCAAGGGGCTGAAGAGATGTTACATCACTTGCTGATCTTGCAGAGAACCCAGATTTAGTTCCCACAGCTCACAGCCATACTTAGATCTAGTTCCAGGGTACCCTGCACCCTAGTCTAGTCTTCATGGGTATCACACCGGCACATGGCACGCATGCAGGAAAAACATACACATAATTTCTTTCTAAACTATAAAATCTTGACAGGGATGGGAGTCTGGGAAGATAGCTCGGTGGGTAACTGTAATAAGAGATTTCTGGTCCAGTCTAATTTCAGGGTCCCAACCTGCCTGCTGACTCAGACGCTTATTAGTTACATGCTGTTTGGCCTATGGCTCAGGCATATTGCTAGCTAGCTCTTTCATCTTAATTCAACCCACTTCCATTCATCTGTCCTGCCACGTGGCCAGTACTTATCTATCATTTCTTTACATTTTGTTTCTCAGGTGGCTGGATCGCATCTCTCTTGACTCCGTCCCACACCCCTTTATCTATGCTCAGATTTCCCACCTACTTCTAAGATGCCTGCCATAGGCCAAGACAGTTCCTCTATTAACGAATGATATTCACAGCATACAGAAAGACATCCCACATTAGGTAATAGTACTTTTTGTACAGATATAAGGATTTGAGTCAAACTCCTATTACCAATGTAAAAAGTCAGTCACAGCAACACACATCTGTAGACCCAGCACTGCGGTATGTGTAGGAGGCAGGGCAGGATAGAATTACTGGTGTTTGTGAGCTATCAGCCTAGCTCCAGGTTTAATAAGAGACTATCTCACAGGAATAAGGCAGAACGTCATAGAATTCTTCTTTGTCCCCTGTGAATACACATGGGTATGTATAACAGTCTGCCTGCACATATACTCGCCCCCACACACACTTTTTTTTTCTGAACATGGTGTCACCTGTATGTAGATCCACAATTTGAAGGTAAAAGCAGAAGTATTAGGTGCCCAAGGTCATCCTCAGCAACATATCAAGCTAGCCTGGACCACCTGAGACCCTGTTACAGAAAACAAAGCATGCAGATTTCCAACTCTAAGGTAAATAGCTGATCAAGGGTCCAAGTACTGCCTTCTGTGACTGGATTGCTTCGCCTTCTTTCAGCAGAGACTTGGTGTGGCTGGGGATCTGAAGTAGGTCCATTCCCGGGAGGGGAACCATCAGGCCTGTGACTTTGGCTGTGAGGCTCTCTGATGGTCTTGATCAACTCTCTTAGCCGGCTCTGTAGTCTGTGACACTTCCCCCTGCCTGCCTTCCACGTTTTCATCTTGTACCCTCACTTCCTAAATGCCGCCTGGAAAGCCAAGTTTATCTTTTTAGTGGCATCTTCTCAATCAATCCTAATATCTCTCGGAAAGAATCACTATTTTTCACTTTTGCCAACCTCCAAAAACCATCCATCACAGGAAAGAACCTTTGGAGCTATGAACTCTTCTGACCGTCCTATGCCTAGGATTGATGGTCTCCACTCATTGGAGCTTGCTAGTGTACTATGTTTTCATTCTTCAAACACACAACTTCCTCCCATGGTTCTCAGTGCCCCACCACACTTCCCATATATACATTAGTCCAGGTGATGGTGTGACATAGACTGCCACTGGCAGCCAGAAGCTTATGACCGCCCTTATGTTTCAAATGTTTGTTGGCTGTTGAAAGCTGTTGGTTGTTGACAATTTTTCTATTCTTTTGCTCTATGTTCTTTTTTTTTTTTTAAGATTTGTTTACTTATTATGTATACAGTTTTTACAGAAGAGGGCACCAGACCTCATCATAGATGGTTGTGAGCCACCATGTGGTTTTGCTGGGAATTGAACTCAGGTCCTCTGGAAGAACAGTCAGTGCTCTTAACCTCTGAGCCATCTCTCCAGCCCCTGCTCTATGTTCTTTTGGGGGCCCACTACCCAGCTCCCAAAGAAATCATACACGGAGGCTTATTCTTTCTTATGAATGACTGGCCTTAGCTTGGCTTGTTGCTAGCCAGTTTTTCTTAAATTATCCTTTTTTAAAACTTAAACTATCCTTAACTTAAATGTACCTTTTGCCTCTGGGCTTTTACCTTTCTCTTACTTCTGTATATCTTGCTTTCACTCTTACTCTGTGGCTGGGTGTGGCTGTATGGCTGTGTGGCTGTGTGGCTGTGTGGCTGTGTGGCTGTGTGGCTGTGTGGCTG